>JAUBNY010001121.1:660671-675614 GCA_032275445.1 Crypturellus soui | reverse complement strand
GCTTGCATTTTCCATTTGCAGCTGTCCTCACCTCTGCATTCATTTACGGGACACGAGCAACACACGAGCCTCCCAGACTGCAACAAGCTCCACAGATTTCCTCAAGTCTCAGTGGAAACATGGCATCAGAAAGCACCAATCAAGCTGGAGGCAGAAGGAACTCGGCTGCCAGTGCGAGGCCGCGGCAGCTGCTGTGCCGGACGCCCCGCTCTGCCGCCGGGAAGGGCTGCAGCGGCAGTGCCCGCCGGCGCGGGCCTGGCGGCAGCGCCACAGCTGAGCCCGCTGCGCGAGGCGGCGCCAAGGAAACGTCTCGACAGCGCCTAGAGCGTCTTGAGCACGAGGACTCGCCTGAGACAAGGCATGCAGAGATTATTCTAATTACACACAATTTAGATGTCTTCTCCTCCCCTGTCATAAAAGAGCAACTAGGAAATGCCCTACCATTTCAAAGGAACATTTCGCTTTTTATGTCAGGTGGATTAATGATTAATTCATTTAAGTAGTTATTCATACACCATTTAGAAGACATATACAAGAACTTAAAGAGGTTTGCAATTGTAAAATGCTGCATAAAGGGGACACCAGCTGCATTCACTTTAGCACTTGCCAGACACTTTTGCCTTCTCTAGGTGCTGCAGAGGCCCATGGTGAGAGTCACCCATGAAAAACAGAGGGAATGGGCCTTTTCCACACCACGTTAACTAATACACCAAAATATGTAAAGCTCCCAACAAGAACCTACCCCCTTGACGCACTGCTGCTCACCTGCTAGAACAACATAAATTTTGCATTTGCAGTAATTCAGAGAAGGACACTGCTCAAGAAATAACACTTTGTCTCTAAGTTTCTCAAATTCTGCTATAAAGAGATTAATGCATTTCTAGGACTCTAAGTCATGAATTTTAGTATGTCCAAGTGAGTGTGTCATTTTTAGCTTAATTCTAGTAGTCTAAAATGACCTATTTAAGCTGTAAATCTCACCTTTTCACTAGTAAGTACAATCTTCTGACAATGGACTATTCACAGATCCCATTCAGTGGATGGCTTAAAAAAAAGTTACAGTAGCTTCCAAAAGCTTCAAGAGTACTTGGGCAATTTCTGGGCAAATAGAAAAAAGGCAAAATTTGTCAGATAAATGATTCTTTGTTAATACTTTCCCTTGCTCTGCCAGAAATACAGTAGCAAAAAGCTTATGTGAGGTGTAGAAAGCTCACACGTTGCCCAGATCATGCTTTGATGTACAATGCTATTCATCTGACACTTTCCATAAGCATTAAATGGATTTAGAAATGGAAAAGAAAAAAAAAAAAAATCCCACAAAGTGACTTCTGACAACTTTTCTGAAGCAAGCCCAGAAGAGCAGCGTGTGTATAAGAGAATATCTGTGTTACTTCAAAATTAGCAGCCCAAAAGAGATGGAAAATGAAAATGTCTTTCTGATACATTTTAAATATGGGAAGGAGCAATTCATGGTATTTTTGATTTGCAATGAAATCCTAGTTTATCCTCACAATCACCGTCAGAAAATAAATTAGCTATGTACATTTTAACCACGCATAAAAATACCCAAGGATGGGCAGGTATTATTTATTGCGAGCGCCAGGCAGGCTGTGACCATGAGTTAATGAGAGTCTCAGTGACAGAATCCCAAGGGCCGACTCTGTTGGTGGTTTTGGCACTGCTTGCCCATGTGCAGGCGGCCGCCAGCCCGCCGTGCCCGGCCAAGGACGGACGCTGCAGATCAGAGCACAGCGCCACGGCCCGGCGGCCGCCCCCTCCTCACCGAGCACCCGGGGAAGCGGCTGGGCACACACAGGCATCCCGCCCTCTCACCTCTCTCCACACGCGCAGTTGCCCAGGCAGCCTAAGCCCAGATCAGGTGGGAGAAAACGCATTCTGCTCACTCAAGAGTTTCCACAAGCGCAGGTGAAGCTCGGCCCATGCGGATCCTCCCAGGTTTCGCAGCCCGGAGCAGCACCGCTTCTGTTCAGACACCATGTGAGAGTCCCAAGTCACCTGAAACACGGCCCTGAAGCCCCTACTGGCATACACAGCTCAGCCTAATGCAACCTAACGTGGTAAGCACGATCCATTTGTTAGAACAGTCTAGAAACCACAGACAATCATTACACTGAAACAAACATTAAATTCCCTATTGTTAAACTTTTTCATATAAGAAGTGACTTCGTTTCAAAGCAGAGAAGTAGAGGAGCATTTTGAATTCCCCAGAGTCATTATTTCTCAAGAATTCTCTGCACTCGCTGCCGAGTTTGCTCCTTGGTCTTACGCGAGTCACCGAGCTGTGCAGGAACCAAGTGTCCTGTGCCCAAAGGTGTCCATGCTCTGTGGCTCAGTACAGAAGAAGATACCAAGTATCGGGTCCAAAACGCTATGAGATGCAGGGCGTAAGGAAGTATTTCCTCTGAAAGTCTCACTGGTGAAGGATAGACTTGCAACACCACCACAAACACAGCAAACCCTGAGGCTTCCAAAGGAAGCCTGCTAATTCACTGATTCTGGCTTCTACACTGATTCTGTTTCAAATTTACAAAGAACAAAGATTATTAATACCATATCATTAAAAAAAGTCATACCCACAAACTGATACTACGTTTCAGACTTTTTGATTTAATGAAAAAAAAAAAAAAAAAAAACTACTGAGACATTTTTTTTCTTGGAGAAAAGACTTAAAAACATCCTTTGACAGCTTTTAAAGAAACATCAAAGAACTAGAAATGCCTCTTATTCAAATAAGCACACAACAGCTTTCCTCAAGGGTTTAGGCAGCCTTATGAGAATTTGAGCAGTACCAGAGCAGAGGTCGGCAGACACAAACACCACATCCCACTGTGGGAGGAAGAGCAGTGGAAGAGCTGGATGAACTCCTGCCCCACAACAAATAGCACAAGTTACTCTGAAAGGTCTCAAGGAGATGAGAATAGAACAAGGTCTAACTCAAAGTCCTGAAATAACCAACTGAATTGCTTCCCCAGAGGAGGAAGAGGCAGAATTTTTCATAGTATGTTGGAAACCATTAAATTTTTAAGAAAAAAATAGGTTTGGCTACTCTACCTCAACAGAAAAAGAGATCAAGAAACCAGGTGAATAACCAGAAGGGGAAACAACTGCAAAGAAAATGTTGTACATTGACCAAACCCAAGTTTTCTTTGCCAAAACCTAGATATTTCTTCAGCTTCACTGTAGCCTAGCCCATTCCTTCCCCAGGGCAGTGGCAAACGGCTGATTACTCACCCAGCTCCGCCACACGGACACACAGCCAGCAGGGATCATCATCAGGGCACCAAGCAGTTGAGGGGCTGCCCAACGCACCAGGCAAGCTCTTCGGCACAATCACGTAAGCTCTTTCCCTCACTGCTGAAACCAATTCTCCTGCACACCAGGAGCCCGTTGCTACTGCCAGGCTTCACCGGGGTGGTGCCACCACCTCCTTGTCTCAGCACAGCTGCATGTGGGGCCTCAAACGAGGCCCAGGTGGGACCCAATCCAATTGCTGCAGGGCCTCGAGCTGCTGGTGGGAGGGAGCAGGCGGCTCGAGCTCCTGCGCTGTGGCCGGGCCTGCCTCGCAGCCCTGCCCTGCGCCTGGCAGCCGCGTGCTGCACCGAGAGTTCCTTCCAGGGCAGGGAACACAGGCAACTCCTCCACAGTGTATTTTAAGACATCCAAACCATACACGCAGGCATCCTCATGTAAAGACTGCTACTACCCCAAAGCTCTCCTTGCTCTGCTCGGTGCAGAGGTGTATGTTGGTGGTGCCTCTCCTGCAGGACCCGCTGTGCGTGGCACTGCCGGCTCGGGCCGCTCAGCCAGCACGGAGTGGCACGCAGCGAAAGCACCAAGATACGGCTTTCAATTCAGCAGGGGCTTCTGCACTGCAGCTGCAAGCTACATTTGCAAGGCTGGTCTCGGAGTTGTACATTTTATTAGCTTTTTTGTTGTTGCTGCCTTACTCCCCTAGACGATCTGGAAAATAATGAGGGAATTTCCTGCAGCCAGTGCAACAGCTAGGGCTCATGAGCGCCAGTGACATCAGCTGTGAGCTGAGGCTGCCTAATTTTGTGCTGCATAATGACCTTAGAGCAGAGAAATGGGATCCATGCACAATTCCTTGTAGTGCTCTTACAGATTTCATTTGCTTGTAAATTTAGGCAAGCAGTGGACGCGCTGGCTGCCAAAGCACACGGTGCCGCTGCGGTATCTGCTGCACAATCAGCAGCAGAGGGGTCCCCTTCTGCCTGCCTGGGCTCAGTTAAAAAAAAATCAAATTAAATGTGTTTTTGCGACTAACTCCCCCAGCTCTTCCCCATCATTAAACAACTGTGACTCTTAGCCACAAACCACAGGTGTAGCAGTTTTGCAGTTTCTGAAAAACAGTTTTGCAGCCATCCCTTGGAAAAGCCTTTCTTGCTCATTTCTGCTCAACAGAGTAAATAAGCCAGCTGTTTTGATGATGATTTTTAGCTCCCTACAAAACCTTTGGGGCTGGCACAATCTGAGTGCTCTCTATTCTGGAGATGCCCTCCTTTCCTCTTATGACTTCCCGAAGGGCAATCCCTTCCCCTAGATTTGCAGGACACGGAGTTGCACAGAGGAGCAAGAGGTCCTAGGGAGCACGGCCAGCTTCTCCGGCAGCCACGTGCGTGTCCTGCTTGGCTCCAGCTGGCCTCAGCGCCCAGCGGGAAGGCAGGACACGGTGCGTGTGCACGGCGCCGATGCGGGAGAGCGCGGCAGCAGGCCGCGAGGGGAGGCTGATGGCTGCCCCTCCTGGCTGGGGGATGCTCCGTCCCGCTGCCGCGGGCACGCAAGAGAGGCAGCGCTTCGCCCTGAGCAGAAGCTCCCGCTTTACCCTGCGCAGAGGCTCCTGCTAAGCCCAGCAACAACCGCAGCGCCAGGGCTGACTTTGACAGGGGCCAGGCTCTGCCTGTTGCCCTTGCTGTCACAGGGGGAATTGGGAGCTGGAAGTTTTCCTCCACTTACATTTGATTCCAGTTTTGCTCCAGTCTTGCTCTCCTGCTGTGGGTCAACAGTCCCCTCACTGATTTATACTCAAAGAGAAAAGCTATCTTTTTTCAGAAACCAGCTCTTTAGCCTCTCCTTTTAGGAACATTAAATCCTACATGCTTAGACTACACTAGGACCTGCAGAGCAGCAACTGTACTCATTAGCATTAGCTTCACCATCACCAGGTAAGAGAGAATTAACACAGTTCACTACCACTTTCCAATAAGTTTCCAGAGGTTTCAAGATTTTTGATCAGAGCAGTTTGTTCTACCTGGTATCAGTGCTCTAACCTTCCTGCTGCAACCTAAAGGACAGGCTTTATGAAGCTGCAGGAGGATATATGACAGCTGTGCTTGCTACGACAGGCGGGGTGAGGAGGAAAGCAAGAGCTATTTGGTACAAAACAGCATCCACAGCACTGCAGTAAAGCAGGTATCCTGCTGGAGAAAGATACAGATAGAGATAAGGGTGTATTTACACCCAAGAATCAGAAAGACCTCTAATGAAGTCAGTAAAGATGGTATCAGTGAGAGAAGGACTTGCATTTCTGTGCTGAAGTAGAAAATTCATGGAGCAGGGAGGTAAGGAGCACATTATAATGAGTCCAGTCAGGAGCAGCAGCAAAGAGCAGCCGTTATGTAAATGGGCTCCTCAGGGATCTCTCGCTGAAGGTCAGTCCTCTACCACAGTAACTTCTGCTTTACATCTTTGAGCTTAAGAAACACATCAGTGACCTCTCCCTTGCAGGCAGGAACAGCCACAAAACCCAGACCAAAATGGAGTGAGAAGAGGAAAGAAAAAGCAGGAGAGAGACAGGCTCAGAAAAAGGCTCCAGGGAGGCAATGGAGGGTGCCCTGGGCAGCACAAGCTGTCCTGAAGAAAGGCCGGGCAGCCGGCTGGGAAAGATGCTTGGGACGAGCATCCAACAGCCCTCGAGCGGTGCCAGCCCGCCTGCCTGCAGCAGGAGAGCTGCTCCTTCCTGCAGAGTTCACAAGCTATAAGTCTTTCTAAACCTTGACTATTCCCTGCTCCATCTTACTGGAGGCTTGTGCGATGCCAATGTTGGTGCCATAGGAACCAGATAACTTAAATCACCTGAGCCAGTGCACGCTACCAAGTGGTGCTTGCTGTCAGGCCATCTGTTTGAGCAGGTGACCTACGGGTGAAAAGCTCTGCATTGCCCTGCTCGTTCTCTGAGCTATCCATTTGCTCACCTTCAATATTTTATGTTCCCTGTGGTTTTGGTGTTCATGCAATATTTAATGGATGTGCACACTGCTTTGTCAATCAGAGCGTATCGTGTATTTCTGCAAAAATAATGCAGACCATAACCACGCAGAAGATTTAAGGCCAGGCTTGTAAAATGTATGCTTTTATTGCATATAAATGCTAACCCTATATAATTAGTTATAAACAATATGCCTTATTGCAGGCAGTGATGCAACTCCCTTGAAGCACTTAATGCAGCCCATCTGAACGCTATGGAGTCATCACCCCCGAACTGGTGGGCCACCACTTGATGTTTTGTTTAAGTCTCACATACTACGAAAGAACTTGTAATGAGTTCATTACACATTCATTGCTAGCTCATAAGAAAGACAGTAACAACTACAATTGTATCACGGTTACCTCTTTGCCACAAATATGGTTGGCTGTGGCTGCCATTAATATTAAAAGAACTTCAAGCACTGACCGCAGGTAGAAGCAGAATCAGGAAATCTAGGTTTTTAGGAGGAAAGAAACTCTCTCCAAAACCACTTTCATGATGCTGCAATGTTCTCTTTCATGTTTTTATTCCTTTTGTGATTAAGATTGGCACTGGATGGAAGGCAGCTGAAACAAGATGGTCCAACATCATCTACTAGAACCATTTTTTTTGGTGGTAAGATGGGCATTGGTTAAATTATTCTCATTGCACTGAAAATCACGTGCTTCCACAGAAAGTTTATATTTCCAGTGAAAGGTATTTGACTCATATAACAACAAATCAGCCAGACACTTCAATATTTGTTGTTGTCATTTTGGTTGGGAATGCTTCTACTTGTGACCAAAGTAACAAATTGATCCAGTGAAATTAAGGTACAAAGTACTATTAATGAGCATGTTCAAGAAGACACGCTGGAAATCACATTTTTTGACAGTATTTTTGTTGTTGTTGTTACAATATTGATGTAAAAAACCTCTCATCCATCCTGGATGCATTTCACTCCTTTGTACTGGGCACTGTGTCAGAAGATGGCTCTGATATCTTTTCCTGTCATTTATTTCTGTGCTTGTTTTTGTATGTCTCTATTTTTAGTTAGGTATAAAAATTATATGTCTTTTTGTAGCAAGAGCAATTTTGTTGTGGCTTCCAAGAAAGATGCCCTGTGACTACCACCACAGAGCAAAGAAAAAGAGAAAATTGGTTTTTATTTTCTCTTAAATAGTGTTAGTAGCTGGGTAATGGAAACGTACAGCTCCATGGGAGAGGGGGCCCATTACAGCGGAACACACAGGCTGGGCTCTCCCGAGGAGCCAGGAGCGAGGCGGCAGTGGAAAGGTGGCTGCGGGAAGGCTGCTTGTGCAGCACGTGGCTGAGCAGCCGCGGAGCCGTGCGAGTACTGACAGGGAACAAGAGGGAAGAGCTGCAGCCTTTCTGCCGTCATCTCTTAAGTCTGCACTTCATCTCATTCCCCAAAGCCAATCATTAATTAGTCACCTGAATTCAGTGATGCCAGAACAGCATTCCCAGTCCTAAATACTTATAGTTGCCTCTACAGTGAATTAATATTGCAGGAAAGAGGGCAAACAAACAAGAGGGTAGAGCAAATTGCTCGGCTTCTCTGCATCGTAGGGATGAGACCCATCCCATCTTCCAGCAGAATTTGGCCCTCCATTGGTAACATTTTAATTTCGGTATCTTGTGCAGAGTTCAAAGTATGAAGCAGCATTCGTTCCTCTGCTGCTTTATCTACAGGCACGTTCACCGTTCAAGACACAAAGCAGCACACACAAGAAAAAACAAGTGATCACCAAAACCTGGAGTCCTAGAAAATGCAGCGTCACTGAGAGGAAGGAACCAGCATTTCACTGCATCCCAACTTGACCAAAAAGCCCTAACAGCGGTTGCTGGAAAGAAACCCACCAAATGAAAAACATAGACTTGATACAGTCACAGAAAGCTGACAGCATAAATGCTAAGTCAAACCCAATATTCATATAGTACAGAGAAATTAATAAATAGTATATTTAGGGAAAAGCTAGGCAATGTATTTCACCTCAGTATTCTCTACTGTCCATGGTAGACCACTAAGCTACCTCTTGTAAAAGCAAGGGCTAAACACAGAAGAGGCATGGTTATCCAAAGCAACTGCAGCAGCTAATAACAGAGCACAATTATGAATACTGATGCAGATCTTATCTGTAAACAGCTATTTGCAGACTGCAACAGAGGGTGAAGCACGGAAGAGCTAACTAGGGTCATTACTGACATGTCACGTTAACCTCCTTCCCATCCTCCTACAAGCCTTTCTCACACAAGCTTTTATATTAGGGACAGCTGGCTCATCTGGCAGGCTAAATCGGAATTCAGCTCCTGCTTTCAGTCTGGCTAGTTCTGCTCCTGGCTTCCCGTATGGAAAGGACTCCCTAAGCATCTTCCCTATGCGTTAAGCATGAGGTCCCCCAGGTCCTTCCCACAGCCGCCTCCACCTGCCCAGTGCTTCCAGCAGCCTGGCGGGTAGGAGAGGGTCTGTGGATGGAGCAGAGGGCAGCCAAGTGTATTAGAGCGTACACATCCGTGGGATTTGCCGCTAGGGATGCCAGTAGTCCACGTGTTAGGGACCAGCAATAGGGAGAACAAAACTGTCCTGACAGAGCTTTGGAGCATCTCTGCTTCCATCCGCTGTAGGCCAGCCAAGTGATATAACAACTTTCCAGAGAAGCTGTGTCCTCTCACAACATGAATCCACAGAGACTTATCCATAGGACAATGGTTATTTGATGATCATTTGCAATGGTGCTATTTAAAGCTAAAATAAAATGTAGGTCTCTGAGGACAAACCATGGTCATATAACTGTGGAAACTGAAATATCTTTCCCCTGGCAGTAAAGGTTCACGTAATTAATGCAAGCACTAATTAAAATTTAAATAATTGATAATATTATAACGGAGGAACTATATTTAGCAATGTCAAGAGGCCCAGAAAATCTGGCAGTAATTGAATTAACTGTGTCTAAGGAATAGACTAAGCAACCTCCCCACACACATACACAAAACAAACAACGTGGCCCAGCAACATCCGTAACAGAGAAGCCCCAGCGGAGGGACGGGAATATCGCTGTATCAGGAGCAGGGCACACGGCTCGAAACCCTCCACCAGGAGAGAAAACAGGAGCTCAGCCATGGGTAGGCATGAAATGAACACTGTGATTCAGAACATGCAAAGCAGCGGAACAGATTAGAACTATAACAAGAGAGCAAAGAGTGTGCTACAGCATTTATAATGGAATGGGAACTTCAGCTGGGGATTTGGGTTTCGCAGTGCCTTGTCCTTTACTTTAGCTCATGAACTTCAGACCTAGATGCAGTGATGCGGTGCTGGTAACCAGCCTACACAGAGCCTCGGCAAAGGGAACCATCGAGATCTCGGCAGAGGGAGGGTGGAAGCTGCCTCCGTGCGGCCAGAGGAGCAAGGCTGGTAGGTCTGGAGAGGAGAGGCCCTGCGGCAGCAGCCGCCACAGCAGAGAAACTCAGCGGGACTCACGACATCTCCAGAGCAGTGCAACGCTGGCCAAAAGCTACGGACACCCGCTGGCCCCAGAGCTCTGGTCTCTCCAAACAACTCTTTCCTGTTCAGGGTCAGATCACCAAAACAAAGCAGTAGCTACATCTACTTACCTCACCTGCTCTGTGTCCAACAGCTTTTTTTGTGCCATCTAACACTAGAAATATGATGTTGAAACCTTGTCTGCAAGGCTTTTCCCTGCCTGGCACTCATAGGTGATTATACATGCAGGGAAACCTCTTACAACTGGGGAGATGTACAAAAAATTCTGTTATTGGTGATCATCATGAACAATTTACACGAGAACTTACAGCAGAGCTGTTTAAACCCAGGCTCCTGTCGCTATTACAAAGAATTACTATTTAATAAGCTTCTATTTTCATTAATGGCGTGAGATTAAGGCTGCTAGCCACCAGGTGAATACTAATAGATGATCTTTAAGCAAATGAGGCCCTCATTCCCTTAATTTTAATATATGATAGAATAAAACATGCTTTCTTGTTCTCCATTTTTTTAAGATGAAGCTGCTTTGTGAATTCCTTGCATCAGCAATTGAAAGCGTTTGGTTTTACTTTGTATGCTTTTCCTTTAAGGTTTTATTTGGAGAAAAAAATTACATGATAAAAAATGAATAGAAACATTATAGCAAAATAATTAACTACACAGAAAGTTCTTTTCCGCTTAAGTATTCCGCTGCAGTCTGCGAACGAGGGAGAAGTGGAGAAATGAGCCTAGCTCAAAGCAAAGCGAGAGTGACAGGTGAAGTTTGATGGTGTTGCTGTATGAGCAAGTTACTGCTCATATAAGTAGAAAAGGAGAAGAAGAGAAAAGCTAGAGGGTAGATTTACAGCACATTAGCTGCACCGTGGGAACTGCCTGTTCACATGCTTCCTTTGGAGGTAAATGCACAACTCGCCCCCGGCTGAGAAGGGATCCTCCATCACCAGCGCAGGGAGGGTCACCACACTGAAAGAGGCACCCGAAGGCAAACAGTGAAGTGCATCAGCAGGAGCCTGCGAGGGATTCCTCCCAGGCCTGCTGCTGGCAGGAGCCATGAATATACTTTTTGGAAAGCCCAGTAAGTGAACTGTGCTCCTCTAGATGAGTTTGAAGCAGGGACTGACGCTAATCACTCGCTGGATGCCCAGGACCTCTGAGAGCCGGCTGTGAACAAGACAGGGAGGATGGAGCCAAGATGCAAACACAAAGTGAAGGAAAACAGTCAAGTGATGGATTAGAAAAAAAAAATGCAGACATGGTGAAGAGGTCTGTGAAACAATTATATTTGTCGAGAACAAAGAAAACAACGTTGCAGCAATCACAGATACAGCAAGTGAGCAAGAGCTTTGAAAAGCCTTTTAGTTGTTAGGACAAACACAGTAGGCTGTGTCTCAGAGAGCTTACAAAAGAAGATCAGCAAGTCTTAGAAACAGCTAATAAGAAATGATGTCCAGGTAAGGTTTAAATGAGAGGCTGGACATCAGTACTCTTCACAGTAATAAAAGGTAGGAAGGAAGACTTGAAAGCAGAAAATAAAGAGCCATCCTGAGCCGATGGATAAGCCACCCACAAGTGATGGCAGATTTTAGTTTGAGGGAATGAATCATATCACAGCGGTGTTCTGCACAGCTAGTGGGACTGAACTTATGTTTGTGGAGGGGGAAAAAAGTGAATCAAAGTCAGAAACTTCTGGCAAAACCTCTGTGAAAATTTGGATGGGTTTAGCAGCACTTGTGTATTGGACAAAACTCAAAGCAAAGCTGCAAACTCTCCTTAAACATCCTGAGTTAAAATTCAATGTTAGAAGGCTGAATTTGTACAATAACAGCTAAATTAATTGGGGTGACAGAAAAAAAAAATACATATATGATGGGTTTTCTTCAATTGTGAATGTAATTACAATTTCCGTTTAACCCAGCTCTTCCCCATAGCTGCATTATTTATGTAATTGCATTATTCCAAAGTCAAAACGCAATAATAATTTATAATCAGTTAGAGCACCCAGAGGTTTCTTTCGAATGCACATATTCCAGAAACAATTATATTTTGCTTTAAAAGCAAGAACATTCAGCTCTCTGCTTATTACTGCTGCTCAGAGCACAGCAATCATATTTTACTGAGGATACTTATTGTCCCAGACAGGTGCCTGGCAAATTGCTGTGAACATTTTCTATTGCAATTATGGACAGATTGCTTAAAGGCTGAGTCCAATAAATGGAATGGCATTATGGCATGGTTCGTGCTTATATATAAGAAAACATAAACAGGTGTAAAACCCTCCACATCCAGCGGTGTGTAAAATCCTTAGCCTTACTGTGGTTATCAACAGCATGTTACGATTTTGTATTTGTAATAAGGCTAAAAGAAGAGACCAAGAATGAACAACTAGAGAACAGCAACACTTGCTAAAATCTTTAACTGTACAACACTAGCCGGCCACTTGCAGCTATTGTTTTTCTGGTTCAATTCTAGTCCGTAACAATTCCTCGGTGTAGCTGACTGCATTTGCAGGCAGAGGGGAAAGGCAGGGCAAATCAGGAAACAGCAGAGGGAATGAAGACATTGCTTATTTGTGGTAGGACTACTAGAGTCTGCTACTCCTGTGAAAGTTTCACGTGCTCTGTGAGTGCTCTAGCACTTTGCTTCTCAAAAGCATTTGTTTTATTCCCCTAGTTTTGTACTTCGTCTTCAGAGCTTGCCCCTCCCCCCCCCACTTTTCTTTTTTTTTTTTGGTATTTTAAAAGTCCCTCAGAACTTCTGCAATCAAAACTTTATAGCACCACTCCAAGTTTCCTTTAATTTCCTGAGCTGATCAGGTGGGAAGCTGGCCCTGCAGGTATTAACTGGCAATCTGGATTAAAATGCCTTATTTGAAGAAATTACTCCATGGATGAATGGCTACCTTGCAGGAAGAGTAAAATAAACCGAAGGACCATTGAGCTGGCATATGTTGGTGACCAGCAATAGAAAATCCCTGGCAGTAACAGCAAAGAATGGTAAAAAGAAACCTACTTTGCAAAGGCAGCAGGATTAGCAAGTTTCCCCTCCTTCACTACAGCACTGAACTAGAAAATGAAGGAGTTGTGATAGCTGCATGTGACAAAAAACACAAACCTTTATCAAACGGTTTACTACTTAAATACAGGATACACACACTGGAAAAAGAAATGCTCCATTCCCTGGTTAATTCAAGGACCGAAAGATTCAGAGAGAGCCTGTGCCATAGACCTGTAACAAACATCAGAAATTTCTTGCCCATCCTCTCTTTCTCCAGGATCAGTAAGCATTATCGTATTAGAAATTTAAAAATTGCTTTTTAGGTGTACCTGCAAAATACCCCATCTTTCATCCATCATTCAAATCCATGAAAGAAGCAGATACTGCACCAAAATGCTGAGGACACCCTGTGCATAGAATGCAGGTGGAAAACAGTTAGAAGAGTTGCCTGTGGATAGGGTTGTCCAAGCTGCAGCTTCATGGCTCGCAGGTCAAGTAAAGGCCTTAATGTCCTTCCAGATCTGCAGCTCTGCTCCCCCAAAGCAGCTTCACAACAAGGTACTTGCTCAGAGACTTCACTCACAGAGAAGGTAGCAGGTATGTCATAACATAGGTGTACTATTAAAAAACACTTGCTCTAACCCTGCTGCAGCTATTGGAACACAAAGTTCTTAAAATTTTATACTAAATGCTTTTCAAAAGAATAGTGTGGAACCATTCACATTCTTCTACTCCCCTCAAATTAAAAAAAAGAGAAAAGAATAAAAAGAAAAAATAGATTGTCATTTAAAATAGATTGGCTTTGGAAAACAATTTCACATACCTGCTGAAAAGACTTTTGCTAGCTCATTTAGAAGGGCCAATCAAAGTCTGAATTAAAAAAAAAATAAATCCAGGTTTCCCAACACAATTAATTCTTACTGAATCTTCCTGATGAGGTTATTTTTGTCAGGTAATTAAGCTCTTTAACTAACCACTCAAACGCTCTGGTTATAAATGCTGCTTATTTCATAAACCTTTTTCAAAACTGTCAAATAAATCTTGGGGGAACCCACAGAAGCGGCTAAGGAGCTAGTGGCACTGAAAAGACCTGTGAGCTACTGCAGCAAGGAGAGGGATCCATGGAGGATGCTGGGGAGGAGGGAGAAGACATGACCTGGAGAGGGAACAAGGAGCAGGAGTGGCAGGATACTGCTGGTCGCAGTGCCCGAGAGAGCCAGAGGGATCTGGTTCAGCCTCTGCCACCTGCCTTGAGCCCCATCTGCAGCTGGAGTCTCTGTCATCCTCCTTCCCCACTATCCCTTAAACTTCTCCCCTCAAGGTGAAGCTTCTCCAGGCTCTTTGCAGACTCACAGAGGACCCATCCAGTGTCTCTAAGTGCTACTGGAAAACAAACTGTAAGTAAGAGAAAAATGGAGACAGAGATCCCGATCACAGGGCTTTTACCCATCCATGTATCTCGTATATCATTTAAAATAATATCTTAATCCATTAAATAGGGATTTAAGAAGAAGAAATGTTCTTGTTCTTTTTAAAGCAGTTTATAGAACTGCTGCTTTTCTCTGGCCATTTCATCTCTCTGTCTATAGTTCTTTTGCCATCTATAAAATTCAGACTTTTAAAATAAAACTCTTGAGTTCCAGAGAGAGGGTTTTTATCTCCTTAATGAATGCAAATGTCTCTAATCCACTTTACAAAACTTAAAATAAAGCCTATGAATGTCCTGTGGGTAGTCAATGATGCTTGGATCCATTATTTGTCAGGTCATCTGCAGCTGCAATGTGTTTTTCACCTTGGCTTTTAACCCCCTCTCTTTGGGCCGGCTCTGGAGACAGCCCATCCTCGTGCCCGCCAGGCAGAGGCCTGGGGCAGCTCTCCGAGGGGGGTACCCAAGGCAGGGGCAGGCAGTGCACCCCGGCAGACCCTGACACAGCATCTCCCGAGCTGCAGCCGAATGCTCATGGGCAGCTTTTGCACTTCAACAGCCTTGGGCTTAACCGTGCACAGCCACATGGTACAAACCATATGGCATAAAACCTAAGCTAATACTCCTGGCCCGGGTGCCTACGGGCTCGCTCCTGCCCTGGGCTGGGCTCCTTATGGGGACAGATGGGGACTCTCTGCAGCTGCTCCTGGGGACTCCACACTGACCCGACAC
>JAUBNY010001121.1:645827-660571 GCA_032275445.1 Crypturellus soui | reverse complement strand
CCCTGGGCTGGGCTCCTTATGGGGACAGATGGGGACTCTCTGCAGCTGCTCCTGGGGACTCCACACTGACCCGACACATTCATTTTAATGAGCAAGAGTCCCGGTGCTGGGATGACGCATCTTACCGATCTGATCTTACATTTCCCACTATAAACAAGAGGTATAATTTCAAAGTGTTTTTCTTTGAGGAAAAAAAGACAGTCATCAAAAATTACGTCTTACCCGGGCTGGAAAGATAGATTGGTCTCCCACCAACCTTCTCATTTCATCACCTTTATTTTCCCCTTAGAAAACAGCCCAGAGATGTACTGCAAAAAACAGCAGTCCAAGACAGCAGGTGAGTGATGTTCTCTGCCAAGCTGAACTCACTTGGAGTTGGGGAGAGGCTGTGGGACTGCTTCGAGCGCTGTGCGAGTCCTCCTTGCCCAAGAGCAGCCCAGTGGGGACACTCTCCTGTCCCCTCAAAGAGCAAAGCACCCGCAGACAGCTCTGGAGGCAGGAGCCAGGGACCCGGCCCCCACGACACCACCGCAGGCATCTTGAAAGTCAGGCAAAGCCGCACGCTGTTCATATAAAGGGGAATGCTGACATCTACCTTGAGGGCACAGGGAACAGACAGTAAATCTCGCCAAATTCATAATTAATTGAGGCCAATTCCATCCTCATCTCCACTGGGATCCCTCAGAGCGCTTGATCAGATTCTGATAAAACGGATGTCAAATTCTGGACCACTAATACAACATTCACAGAGTTAACTGAAGTGAAATTCAAACATAAAAACGTAGCTGTAAGGACAAATGTCACTGCAAGAGGCAAACATTGCTAGCTATTTTACTGCCTGCATAAAAGCAGTGCCTCTGTGATATAAAGAAAAGAAAGATTTTGGTCAATCAAAAATGAGGGAACTGTGAGCAAAACATCAACTGAGAGAAAACAAGAAATAGGCTAGACGTATAGCATATCACTAAGCCTGTGCTTGTGAAACAAGTAGGAGCAGTGAGATATTTGTAAGTTCAGTTTTAGTCTTAACCTGCATTTCATCAAGCTGACAGAGAAATCTAAGCTTTTCTTCTCCATTTGTGATTTACTGCCCTCTCCAGAATCACTCTGTAAATTTCTAGTTTTAGCTGTCTGGGAGACAAAGTCATACAACCAAGAAATGGTATATTGTCTAAGAAAGGTCATGCATCAACAAAGCTAACACATCTAATACCCTTTGGAGTGTTTGATTACGGATTACAAGCGCGCAGTGATGCCAGGCCTAGGTTTAGTGACGGATCCTGCCCACAATAAGTGAGTTCTCTCCTATTCCATCTTTAACACTGTAGCCCCTTCCGGATAGGTGAGAACAGGTGTGTGAAGGTAGGGAACATTAAAAACGATCAAAAGATGTTACATATAAATGATCAGGAGAAAACATACTGCACAGAATGAGTGATTTTGCCTCTACAGCCAAAAGACCTATCAAAACGGATAAAAGCCAACAGGAGGTCAGTGATCCCAAGAAGTTAAAAAGGACCTGAGGAGGGAGAGCGCAATTGTAAACGATGTTACAAGACCCACTTGTAGAAGAGAGGGGGAAGCCAGCTCAGCCACTTACAGAGAAAACTCAGCCCTACAGACTCTCCTGCTCCACCCCAGAGTATGACCAGATGGATGAGGCACAAACAGGTCCAACAAGAAGGAAAAAGGAGAGAGAGCGTTGTAAATGGAACAGATGTGCTCTGGGTCCAAGAGGCTCTACAGTCATCAGGAGCACAATCAGAATCACATCTCATGACAGCACAAGTTAGAAAAGAGAAAAGATTTTGCTGGAGAGCAAAAATAAGGAAGACGCTATATCATCATTTGCCTAGCAGAAGCAGCTAAATCTTTTGTTAGCAGCGAAGCTTAACTGAACTGAAGTCCCTAAGGACTGGCACTATCTGTGGTAGGGAAATTATAATCAAAAATTATCTTTTTTTTTTTTTTAAGCTATGTCTCAAGTACTCTACTTGTTCTGGAAAGCTATCTGCATGGCCTTCAGTGCCTCTCTAGCATTTTTGGAGAGTACGATCTACTACGTTGCTCCCAAGCGCCAGTTAAAGAGCTCACAACAGCTTTTCCTACTGCTTCATGCACGGTTGTCATTGCTCTCCCCATGTGCTGCCACAGTGTAGAGCAGCTTTCCAAGATAATACCCTGGTTGCCTCCTGGCCTGACCGCTATCTCTTATGCAAATGTTTTAAGGCAGACAGGGGAAGAGGGAAAGAATTTCTCATCTAATACAACCTTTGGGTTTTTTTCTTCTCTCAGCAGCATTTGGCTTGGATAAAGTGCAGACACCTCTCCTTGATCAATCTTCCCCATCTGCACATAATGTGGGTTTCCAGGCCACAGTGGCCTCTCCTATCAGTCTCCTTAGGGTTAGGGGAAAGAACTGCTATTTTACCTATAGTGCACTTGCAAAATTATATAGATCTTTCAGTTTAAAAAAAATCTGTAAGAATATGTGTGTTCCTTGGAAGAAAAAGTATTGTACAAAATCTGCTTTTAAAATTACTAAAGTTATAATACAGCCCGTAACAAAATCTAATACTAGTGATAAAACTCACTGCTAGAGGAGGATTCTGTCACATGTCAAATGAGCCTGGCTGATCTTTAATGAGATCCTCCATTAGTCTTCTGGCTTTTTTGACCAGATGCCTTTAAAACCTACATTGAAAGCATCTATAAAATAACCCTAAATAACAGTTACATACATCTTTAAAAGTACAGCATAGAAGAAAATGTTACTGCAGTTACAGTTAAATAGCTGTTGTAAAGTACTGTCAGAATGCATCGTGTCACAACAGGCAGGACAAACTGTTGTTGTTTGATGCGTCTTGTCAGTAAAACAGCAGCAGATTTCCTTACACTGAACACTTCACCTTTATTAGGTGAACAAGTAACAAGTAATCAGGTGAATTAAACAAGTAACCAAAAATGGATTCACCTGCTCTTACATGTTCTAGACACTGCATACACAAATCGTAATTCTCTCTTAATACAGCAAGTTTATAATGACCTAGTATCAAGAGAATAATGATAATTCCTGATAAAAAGACAACTATCATCAATATTAAAATCTGTCCTGTATTTTATATTGTCATGTTTTTGGTCTTCATCTGTTTATGAACTTAGTCCTCTAATCAATCAGTGGTGATTATGGACAAACAGAACTTTGATTTAACTAACTAAAGTAATAAAAAACAGCAGAATAATTTGGAGAGTGTGTTTTGAAATAATTAAAATCATATGAGTAATAGTACTTTGTCACAGTAAGTGCTGGTTTCCCATCAACGTGGGTTCAGTACTGCACCTCCTCATAATACCCGGGCAAGCATTCTGCCGCCCTCCTTTTTAGTGTTCCCATAAACTCAGATTTAAGTTAAACCCCAGCTTGCTTCTTTGAGAGGTTTATATTCACCTCAAGTATGTGAGGTGAAGCAGCACTGTTGTTGAGAAAACAAAATAAAACAAAATCCACATAAGAACACATGAAACATGCAGAATGAGAAAATTTCTGTAGTTTTATAAGTATCTAAAGTAATTAAAACTAAGGACAATTGGTTGGTAGCCATGGAGACTCTTAGTCACAAACCAATCTGAAAATACTAGGTAACCAGCCAAAAACGAAGTTAGTTTAACTACACGGGCCCCGACAGAGGCGGGAGCTACTGCCCGGTGCGAGCCGCCCCACGTCGCTTCCCCGCTGCAAGCACAGAAATCTCTCTCAGAGGAGCTACCTGCCGCTGGGGGAGATGTTAAGCTGCCAACTGCATTTTGGCATAATTTGTCATGAAAGAAATGAGAGTTCTGCTTTTAGAGTGGATATTTTAATCAACCCAATGAGACCCAGATTTCCTGGGAGGGAGCAGGAGAGGCTGTTTGCCCTTTTCTTACTCTGGATGAGTCACTTGTGCTGGTGCCAAACGTGCGCGCCTGCTGCTGAGCAGAGCCCCGTCTCCTTCCCCTCGGCGGAGGTGATGCTCAGGGCACGCAGCGATGTGGATAAGGTGAGTGAGCAGATATTTTATGGATCATTTGTGACAGTTATGCCAAGGGAAGGAAATACCCAACTGTGGTCAAAGAGAGGTAAAAACACCAGGAGGGAATTTTAACACTTCCTCTGCTTATTTACTGCAGAGATTCTACCTTTCCAGACCGGACTTTGAAGGAAAAAAAACCCACTTTTTTGAAAGCTCTTTGCCCTCAATGAATACAATGAATGTATTCATTGCCATTAAAGATAGAATTGTGGGGGAACGAACCTTTCCATTTCTTGGAGCAAGAACTGTGTTTCGGAAGATGGAAAGCACAGTTGTGGCATCACAAATTATTTTAAATGTAGTAGCCAGCTGTAATTTTCATTTAATTCTATCCTGACAGACATTAGCCACACTTTGATTACCTTTTGTGTGTACTAAAGTGGAGTTAAGAGAGGCTAAATACACAGCTCCTTGAAGGAGGCAGAAGGCAGCTTGGATATGAAACGCGTTATTGAGGGTGCAAGCATCCAGCAGTTAAAAGCACACTGAGAAAGTAGTAAGAGATTCAGGATTTCTGGTTCTGTTCTAGATCCTGCCATTGATTCCCTATCCAACTATAAAAGTCACATGCAACATGTTTTTTCCTAAGAATTTTACTGTGCACTTCTGAAGATACCTGAAGTTTGGACATCAATGCAAATCCATTCAGTATTAGTGGAAATGACAACTTGAATAGGATATGCGGACATGAAATACAGAAAAAGATGTCGAATTTAGCATGTCATGGCCACTAGAGTGCAGTCCTTTTCAGACCAGACCTTCTCAAAGATCTAGCCTGCTCACTGCTTCTTCAGTGGCCCAGAAAGCCAAAAACCAGCGGTATCTCAAAACTACATATTGCTGACCTGAGCACAGAGAATATCGCCTGCGCTGTTCTGACCTAGGAACCCAGCACAAGGGATGTTCCAACACATCTGCTGCAACACTTCCTTTGACTGGGGAGCAGATCCTTTTGGTCATAGCCTGGCCTTGGGGAGCCCATCCAAGGAGGATACCCTGACATTCAGGTGTGGTTACTCACCACTAAAAAAGAATCTCTGAAATTTCTGCAGGAAATGGGGTAAGAAACCATTTATGAAAAAGATATAATGGGAAGTGAAAAGGGAAGGAAGGCATGGGAGCAGGAGCTGTATTGCCATTCCTACTGTGCTCTCTCATTGGAGCTTTAACTCGCGGCTCCGCTCTTCAGATTCGGTTCAGTTGGGCTCTTGCCTTCGGTGCCTGCTGCTTCCCCTTGGTAGAGGGCAGCACTACGCAGTGCAGGGAGGGCAGTGGGGAAATCTCTCTATACGTGTAAAGAACAGTCAGTGGTCCAAGTTCTGTGTTTAATTATGGCCACATTCAGTCACAGGCTGAAGAAAGCGAGCAGAATCTGGGTTCAGTTACTCTTTGACTCAAACCCTGGGCTCACTTTTAGCCTGTGCACATCTCTGCCTGGATAAAATTGCCCACTGTTTCATCTGGCAGAAACATTTTTGTTCACACTACTGTGCTGTATGCTGTTAAACACCTGCTACATCTCTCTCTTGGGGCTGACTGCATTTCTGTGGCGGGTGAAGTGCTTCCCATATCTAATGCAATCTGTAATCAGTTTGTGCTCTTTCTGAATGAAAGGTGATATATAAATGTAAACGATATTATAGTCTCTTTCACTTACTCTTCCAACATGGGAAAAGATTTTCTTATAGTGCATTTCATTTACATAAACAAACAGTCTGCATGACAGTTTTTACCTTGTTGCTGACACATACTACTGTTTAAAGCAGAAAGCCCCTCCATTATTAATTTTTAAATAATGAGAGCACTATTCCTATTCAAATCTTTCACCTGCCATAGGTCTTCATCACTTTCAGTCCCATTATGGCAACGCCTGCTGCAGCGAAACAAGGTTTGGAAAGAATTTGTCACCCTGAGAAAAACGATTATCTTCTCAGTGGGATCCACAGCATTAAAAAAATTATAGGAGCATATGCCCTCCGATATATTTTATTGAATGCTAAATGTTAGAAATGAACACAACCCAAATTTTGGGTAGTTTTCAGCTTCCCATTAAAGTTCTGCCTTGGAAGCATTACTAAGGCAGGCTGCCAGATACAAAGGGAGCAGATACACTGTTAGAAAGGACACAATCTTTTTTGTCTTTTCCCTGTACAAAGTAGTTGCAATCAAATGATGTGTGGCTGCTGGCACTTAAACAAACAGCAAAGCTAACACTGGGGAGTTTTCTTTTTGTTCTAACCCATTTTGCACTCTTACTTTCTCTAGTTAGCCATGAACATTTTTTATGGTAGATTCACTGGGGAGACTCCCTTGACCTTTGGTCTCATTCGTGGAGGAATTTCCCCCCTTTTAAATGTCCTTGATCATTTCAAAAATACCCTGCAGAAGACCAGGCACTTGCACAGATGCTGCTTGCTCTGCTAGATGTTTCCTGTGATGCTGTTGAGTCCTCTCCACTCATTTCCTCACCCAGCTTCCTGCCTTGCAATTGGTCATATCCAAACATTGGAACAAACATGAACCCCAACCACCCCCTTTGGACACTGGAGCAGGAAGGGGGGGCAGTGAATATTCAATATGCTGTTGCCCATCATCATAGCACAGCATCAAGGCTGACACAGGAAACAAAACTACCCTTCTCCATCGTGCCAATGGCTGGCAGAGACAGACGGGACAAGCGGTCTAACTTCAATCTAGTTACCTTTCTCAGGCCACGAAACAGGGGTGACGATGCCCATACAAGCAGCAGTCCTGTCACATCACCACGTTCCACAACTGCATCATGTCACTGCGTCCTTGTACACTAAAGCAAAAGGGAAGATGGTCGTGGGCATTTAATCAAATCAGTTGTACATTACTCCAAACTCTTCTTCTGGAGAATCAAAACACTCTCCTTTTTTGGTCTAAGAATTGCTGAAAATATCAGTAAGTAAGCAAATCTCTAAACTCATCAACATAACTGCAAGTGACTGATCTTTCTTGCACAAGTGATGAGCTTCCTTGCAAGGTATGAAGCTACATAAATGAAGAAAAACCCAAATCAACTTCCCTTATCTCCCTTTCTTTATATTATGACTCAAAGAGCTTGCTCAATGCTTTCTCCTCCCTCAATCTTTGCAGCCGGTCCCCCACCCTCCTTTGTTAACTTCCCTTTTCTTTATTATTTGGAAAGCTCCCTGAGCACCAGGGCAGCTCAGGGGCTCAGAGCTGCAGCAGTGTGACTCTCTGGGAGGTCCTCATGAGCAACACCTGCCTCTCTAGTGCCAGAAACAGCAGGTGCCAACCTGCTGCCTAGGAGGGCTTTGCCCTGCACCAGGGAACTATCTGCTTCCTGCTCCCGGGCACTTAGCTGGCCAAGAGGGGCAGTGCCAGGGCACGGGCTGACTCCTTGCAGGAGACAGAGCTTCTCACAAGGAGCCATGTGTGGGGACAGCGGGAAGGACACCTGAGTTGCTGCCCGCTCCCTGCGCCAGCATCGCGCTCCCACGCTCAGTACACAGCCTGCTAAGGGTTACTGCCATGGAGACGAGCACAGGTACGCTGCTACGTGCTCTGCTGACGGTAAAACAGAACCCAAACAATTTTGTTTATATGTGGAGCAAATAGGTCCATGTATACCAATACCTTGCACTCCCTCACTGGCTCATTTGGGCTCTATTAATTAATAAAAATGTAGCTATCACAAAACATAGCTTTTTATTTAACCAATATTAGATTTTAATCACTTCCTTTGTTGTTGCCCTTAATTTTAACTATCCCATTGTTTATCTTGATAAATTAATGGTTCCATTCTCCACTTACATATTATCTCTATGGCTAATCATTATTGTGCACTATCCTCTGCTTGTACCTAAGCTGCCTTTTCGGCTTCCCCTGTTCCTAATTACTCTTAAGCTCTCTCCTGCTGAACATTTCTTCTCCATCAGGATCAATCTTCACACTCTGCTTAAGCAACTGGGTGCCATAATCAGGATGAAGCTGCATGTTGTCCCTCAGAGAGGCAGAATGCCTTCCCAAATGTCTGGCCTGACCTTTAAAAGAAAGTTTGCTGGAACATAAAGGCAGAGGATATGGACTACACATAAATCCATGCAAGAGAGGATTTGCCTTATCTGTATAAAATGGCTTCCCAGTTGATTTGGCAGCAGCCTGAAGACACAAAACAAGAAGAGCATCTGGACATCTCTTCAGCAACATCAGTAAAACTGCCTTTCTGCAGCTGGAGGGCTCAGGAGCCCCATCTCGGCAGGCCTGACCTTGGCCAGCCGCAGAGCTAGCTCATCTCATCAATCCCACAGAAATGAATGCTACCTTTGGTAGTTTAGAGATTGGGGATGCCACATGCTACTCCTGCCCCCAGCCCTGCTTTTCTCTGCCTAAAGCCACCACAAACCAAACTGTCTGAAGCTCAAAGAGAAGCACTGCCACTGTCCTACTTTTTAACAGCTTCAGGTCACCTGGATAGGCATTCATCCCCTATGAGCTTGAAGTAAAATTCCCCATGATTTACAACAGACAGGTGAAGCTTGGCGTTTTCCCTGCTCAGCTCCTTGGAGCTGAAGAAGAAACAGCAGCCGCTGCCCTTGCTATGAGCTGATCTCTGCCTGCGCGGGGGCTCCATGTTCCTGCTGAGTGTGAGCAAGCCCAGACCCCTCCTGCTCTTTGGTACTCTGTAACCTGTCCAGCCTCCGCACCTCCCGTGCAGACTTTGCTGTGGTCCCCAGGAAACCCACTGCAATCTGCAAAATTCCAGCGAGACTGATGCCCTTTCTGCCGCTCAAGGAAGAACCTCTGAATCTGGCTGTTTGCAACTGATGCCAGGGACGTTCCTGAGGAAAGTGCCGAGGCCTAAGGGGAGCCAAAGGCAGGTGAATACCATGTAAACTTTCCCAACCAGATGCTAAATATGATATTGCACTCTTGGAATAATAACTGCATGTACTTAAAGCAACTGCCGTAGATGAAGAGCAGACATTTTGCTGGCTTGGGAAAGGACTAAGGGAAACAAGCAGAATGCTACACCGCAGCCTCGGGAGAGCCGATTGCTACACGCGGGTTGGGAAATAAGGCAGACAAAATGACTTGAGATCAGCTTAGAGAAAAACAATTATGCCTCACGTGACGGGGGTTACTGCTCGCATCGGACCTGACTGCAGAGGCTCTAACCGCTGCTGCTCGGCCTGAGTCAGCAACGGCAGATGCGAAAACGGCAAGTCAGGGCAGAGCGAGCGCTGCTCCTGCCGCGCAGCCGCTACAGCTGGGGCTGCAAAGCGCAGCCTGTGGAAAATTACAATGCTGCAGACATGCTCAGCAGGCTCCAAACGCCCAGGGAAAACTTAGCTACCACAGCGTGTCTATACTGGCTACTGGAAATGATGCTGAACGTCCTGCAAGAGAAATTCAGTGCAAACACTGCATAAAATTGGGTATTTTGTAAGCGTATGTCCTGCTGCTCCAACCGAGCAATAGGTATGTGAAATTACCTGTGCCAGAGGTTCCTCTGTGCCAGAAATAGCGCTGAGCAGTTACATATACTGTTAATGTTTCTGATATATCAGGAGAGCCGTGAGCCATTGAACTCATGTCAGTCATAAGCTGTGCAATCTCTATATTCCTGAATCTGTTTATCTATTGATATGAATCTGGTTTTGCAAATACCCTGGAATTTTGTCATTTGAAGAGGTTAGGTTATGTCTACTAAGCTACCTGAGGCACTGTGTTGTTCTGCTTGCTTACCTGTATGTAAATATGACTTTGGATTTTGCAGCTGCTAAACCCCCTACTGTGTCTGGTGGTAATGCTGTGAGCAGCCATGGTTTTCTGCATTGAATATATAAATAATAAACATGTGCATTACTTCAGCACCAAATATTAGTACATTACAGGCGCTACACATATCGCAAGAGACAATATTGACAAAAGAGTGTACAAA
The DNA here is from genome assembly GCA_032275445.1 of Crypturellus soui. Classification (NCBI taxonomy): domain Eukaryota; kingdom Metazoa; phylum Chordata; class Aves; order Tinamiformes; family Tinamidae; genus Crypturellus; species Crypturellus soui. The sequence continues at coordinate 650,569 of JAUBNY010001121.1, read as the reverse complement.
AAAATTGTTTTCAGAATTTAAGTTCAGTCTATTATGCCTATACAAAAAAAAAAAGTTATTTTCCATGAGAGCTGCTGCATTACGAAGGCTTAAAACAAACGTCCACAATGACATTATCAAAGTCAGTGTGTCCACTGACCGGTCCTCATCAATAGCCGTGACGAGGAAGAAGACTGGAGAGATCTGTCTTTGCGTGGACTTGATAGCTAATGATTGATAGTCATCAGCTGAACACGGGGAAGTCATATTTGGACAACTGTCTGGCATAAAGGGATTCTCTACCTGTGATCTACAGGGTGCCTGAGGAGCACTACGGGAGAGCAGGGCCCTCACAACAGTTAACACGCAGCCCATTTTACCCCCACTTCAAAAACACGCATTAAGGGGCATGCACGTGGACCCATTTCTCCACACAGAATGATGCCCACGATTCTGTTACCAGCCCAGAGTCCTGCCCGAGTGCACAACAACTTCTGTCACGCACTGCCATCGTGCTTTAATGGAAGGACAGACATGGGATCTTACTGAACACTCTTCCAGCAGACAGCAAATAGCTTTGCCTTCTCCTGGACACACGCAGCTTCTGCACTGTCAGCCTAGGCAATGCCGTTACCACCGCAAGCCTCGTGTTCCTAACTCTTGCATCGCATGAGACACCAAGTCTTGACCGAGCTTTCCTGGTAGAGGAATTATGCGCCCTCCTTTGCAGAAACTTATGCTTGTTTTTGACAAACACTGTTAGTAGTTTCAGAATACTTGAAAGATAGTTTTAAAACGGTAGTCAAAGCATTTAAGTTACCTACAATAGTGACTATATAAACTGCAGGGTTATGGAATTGAAGTATTATTTATCCATGCCTCAAAAGCTACATTGCAGAGACAACTGTGTTTGCACGAACACTGGCATTACATTACAGAATCGACATATCATTGAAAAACACAGAATTCATGTTTGTGGCCATGAATTCACCTGTCTTACAGATCATTGTCCTTTGATTAACCAGAAATCACCCAGGTATGTGGCAGCATGAACCGTCTGACCATTAGCAGAAATTGCTTCCTTGGTATCCCCAGCTGCACAGTTAGAGCAGGGATTGAAAGGTGCTTGCTTAGTAGATATGATTCCCCTTTCTACCCCCAAAATACTTAATTCCCTCAGCAATCTCAATCCACACTGCTCGTAAAGCTGCTACCACAATACCACAGGAATTTGGAATGAAATTTCCTTACAAGATGCATGATTCAAAGTGATTGACCTGCAATTCCAAAACGCTGAAGCAGTAAATCCCTTGGAGCCAGTGCTGACAGCTGTTCACCGACCGCCACGCAGCGTAAGGCCAGAGGTGCCCATGAGGCTCAGCAGTGTCTCTGCTCCGTGTGACAGGCACAGGACTTGGCAGAGCTGATCCCAAGCAAATGGTTCCCTCCATTTGCTCCTCGCCGCCCCTGGAGGAGAGGCAAGCAGAGGGGATGCTGCTCTCACAGGCTTATGTGCCCGTGCCCAGCGCAAGGAGTGAAACGCCGCTCTGCTCGTGGGATAGAGCAAAGGGCATTGTCTCTCCCACGGCTTTGCAGTAGTGTCAGCTCCAGCTCATGTTTCTCGCTCAGAGGAGATGAGTGCAGCCCTGAAGCCCTCCTTAAGGCTTAAGCCAGGGCTCTGCATGAAGGGCAGAAGCTTCGGAGTCTCTTACGGAAGCAGCACTTCAACAAGTGCGGCAGTATGGCACAAGGTCAGTCATCTGTGTTATCATGTAAATCAGAGAGAATTTTTAATCATCTGCTCATATGTGCTGATGCTGGGGAAATTTAACAAAGACACACAGCAGTACAAATTAACTGAGGAAGGAAAATAATGAGAGCTTAGTTGCATCTCAATGAGAGCTTAGTTGCATCTCCAAACAAGGCTGTGGTCCGGAGCCACGGGCTGCCTGGCTGACCCAGCTGTTACTGAGGGCTGGTGCCGGCAGGGGTCCCTGCGATGCCAGCTACCTGGCCAAGGCGCCGTGGAGGCTGCTGCCAGGCAGGCACCTCATTGCCTCTTCCACCTGCAGCGTGCGGGGAGGTACCACCAAGGCGTCTGGGGGCAGCAGGGTCTTTTCCCCCTTACAAAGCCTTTTTCGGTAGCTATCTGCAGGCCTGGAGCAAGCAGGCCTCTTCATGCTGCTCTGTATTGCCAAGTGCCTACCTAGCAAATGCGTACCGCGAGGACACGTTCAAGGAGAAAGATGCCCCATGCTGGGTGCCCAGGGCCAGTGACGACGCGCTCCCAGCCCCGTGCTGGCGAGGGCTGGGCAGCTCCCAGCTGCTCCTGGGCGCTCCCTCGGCAGCACAAGCTCCGAGGCCCACGGGTTTCCCCCCAGCTCCCCAACAGCGCTCCACCCACGCAAGGCACGACCGTAGCCGCTCAATCCGCAGTTTGCACGCGGACACTTTCCACGTCCATTCCTGCGCCTTGTTTGCAGGAGAAGCCTTTTCCTTGGGCTATGTCGGTCGCCAACTCCATTTCCCACAGGCCTCGCAATGTTGATTTAAGCTCGCTAGAGCATTGGTGCACATTACTATAAAGAACTAGACAGAATAACAGAATGAAACTGTGGGTATTTTATTTTTCAAATAAGGAAAAGCATTCAACCTAGCCACAGGTGAGCTCTGCCCCATTTTACATGCAGATTTTACACAAATAGGCCACTGTAGAGAAGCAGCTATACTCAGGTGAATATCTTTTTCTTCCTTCTTTGGATTTATGACACTAAGTTTTAATTTATTTTTAAGGGAAGAACCACATTGAAGCTCTAGGATATTTTTTGCTGTAATTCGTTTTTTTTTTTTTTTTTTAATATTTGCCCAGACCGGAAATCATTTATTTGCCAGAGGTGTCATGTGCTGCTCTGCGCGCACTGCGATGAGCACGCGCGTAGGAAGCAGAGGGCAGGCTTTGCAGTCTGCCTCCTGCGAGCGTGTTGCAGCAGCGGCAGCTCCTGCCCGGCCCTTGTGCCGGAGCAGCGGCCTCTGAGGCTGGGTGCGATGTGCAGCCCCACCAGCCCCTGAACGCCAGCGCGGCTAACGCTGCTAATGCTGCCTGCTCAGGAGATGGGAATACCGAGGCTTTTGCAGGAACAACTTTGTACTCAATGCCCTTCCTGCTCCCATTTGCAATACCCACAATGCTGGTTGCATAAAGATGCATTTTAGCTGAACTGGTCCTTATGCAAAATGTACATCAAATTCTGGATGCTTTCTTCCTGTAAGTTATTTCATTCAAAACACCTGCGATCTTGGAAACTGGAGTATCTGCATTTCCTCTTCCTTGGGTCCTTGCAGCCCAAACGTGGCACTCTGTTTGGGGCCAGCGCCTTACTGCATGCACGGAGAGCATGCCAAACTCAACTCTGCACGACCCAGTTAAGTGATACCCCCTTGACTGCAGGCGCCCTGCAGCTGTGCCCTGCGTTCAGCAGACCAACCGAAGGCCGCGAGAACTCAGCTGAGGAGCACTGACCTGCCTGAGGCCTCGAGCTGGTCACTGCGCGGCACGGAGCTGGTGCTGCAGTCGGCCCAGCACTACATGAAACTACCCCAGGCTGGCTGAAACATTTATAAAATCTTAGGAGCTTTCTACCAACCTGGCTCTTTATAGTTTTTGCTTAATTATAATTTCTTTCTCTTTAGATATTTCATATATCCCTGAATTCCAGGACATTTTTACTGCAGAGGACATTATTTATATTGTTTTGCTCCTGAAGTTAATGAATGAAATTAAATGCAGTGATGACCTTAATAAAGTGATTAATTTCAGTTTTCTTGCAACATGACAGGAGTTATTACTTTTGCTGCAGACATTGAACAGATCTTACTTTTTGCCAACTACTTGACATCAGCTTGGTTAAGATGAGTCAGGTTTTAAACTGAGCCCTGTTTCACACACACTTCCTAGCAAAATCTACATACTACAGTCACTGCTGTCCTGTAGCCTGCACGTAGTTCGACCCAGGTCTAAACACCCTAGGCAGTTTGGTCAGCAGTATAAGTAAAGGAGCAGTTATGAAACACTAGCTCAGGCTTCTGCAAAATCTGGATGCTGGACCTCGATTCAGGTCAAGCTCAAATTGCTCACACCTCATAATGGCTCCTCATGCCTATTAAATACATAATTTCACTGAAAGATGAATGAATCTCACTGGAGGTCATGGGAACTCCTGAGGGCCCCAATGAAAAGCCCTGTCTGCAGCACAGAGAGGATGGGCAGAGCGATGCCCGGGGCGCCCTTGCCCCAGGGACCAGCTGCCTTTCCGCGGGCATCGTCCCTCCCGCTGCCCGGCCACCAGGCTCAGCTCCCTGGGAAGGCTGGGCTGGCTCTGCACTGGGCTTGTTAATTCCCTATTTAGCGAGGAGGAAAGCTTCTGTTCCCCTTGATGGCTAAGGTACCTTATGGTTCAGGAAACAGCGCTGGGGTGGGGACTTTCTATTTAGAAGAAGTTCAGACCGAAGTGAAAGAGGAGACAAAGCTATGTAAGACTTTGAGGTCATGGGTGGACAGGAGAAAGTTCTAGCTGCTTCTCTGTGTGAGCAGGGAAAAAACTTTCCTGCAAGACAACACCACTGAACAAAGATTCTTGTTTTGATTTTTTCCAGAACAAGGAATTTATTTTTTTTCCCCCAGATATGAGAATTTTTTTGCCTAGGAATTTACAGATGTTTTAGTTCAAATTTGACATAATTTCAAGAAGATATTTAATCCATTC
>JAUBNY010001121.1:634507-644662 GCA_032275445.1 Crypturellus soui | reverse complement strand
AACCCAGACATCAGAGCATCCGAAGCAACAAAGCCAACCCCGAACAGCGGGCGCTGGGGATCCGCACTATGAGCTACTCAGATTTCAAACCCACACAGAGACGTAAGTCTGTAAACAAGGATAAATGCAGGGCCACTTCAACACCTGCTGTAAAACGGAGTATTTCTGCTGACGGGCAAGTATGTAAACGCCCTCTGTCTTGCACAATGCCCAAAGGGGAAACACAGCCTCGAACAAGGAGATGTCAGCCTGGAGATACAGTGGTCATTTGCCGAGGAGATCTACAGCAGGAAAAGACATTCTGCTTTAATCTACTACAAAGATCCAGTTAAGTCATTTTTCAGTGACAATTCAGTTTGATAATTATCCTGTTATGCTTTGCACATGCCTACACAAAAATAAAATAAAAGTTAATTTTAGAGTCCTCAATCAAGCTGGCAGTTAGTCCTAAATTTTGATGAGCACCTCGTGCTATTATCTTCTATTTTTAAAATATTTTGATTAATTTTACTATTCTTCTAAAGAACTAAACTATAAATCATTTCTGCTGACTTCAAAGCTTTTCATTTAATCAGTATGAAACAAATAAGCGCTGATACAAAGACAAGAGACAGCAAAAAGACCATGTATAAGACCACGTTGTCACTTTTACTGGAATTTTCTGCCTGGAGAAAGCATTCTCTATGGTCAAATTTCTTTTTTCCCCCCATTGAAACAATGCTACTTCTGCACTGCAGTTCAGGCATATTCTCTGTGAGTATCGCACCTGCCAGACACAGCTAACAGCCCTGCTCAGCAGGGCACACAGAGCAGCTCCCAGTCATATTAACACACGCACAAAGCCTCTCATCGAGCGGGTCCCAGCCTGGAAGGGGCAGACGACTCCTCCAAGGGCCCCAGCAGGCCCAGCTGCTGACCCGCCGCAGCATCATGCTCACATGAATGCACTCTGTGAACACCCATCCCAAACACCTGAAACCAGCACCACCAACACTTACAGGCCAAAAACAAAAAGTCAGGGAATGGTTTTCTACTCATTACTGAGATCTTCATTGAGTTTCATAGTTTTTCCATGGAATTCATGTAGGGAATGGGCTGTTTGGTGCTGTAGAGGCCTCACAGCTGGGCCCTCTGCCTCCTGCGTGGGGGGAGATGCAGACACTTCCCCAGTGAGAAACGCTGCTCCCAGCTGCACACGGGTAACTGGGGAGCGGACAGAGCACCGCATGGGCTCTCCCTGCCCCAAGGGACATCGCGGCCATTGGCACTGGGAAGACCATGCCCTGTGCATACTCCTGAGCCCCCCTCACACTGTGTTTCATAGCAAGACCTAATGGCACAGAAAGGGTGAGTTGTTGCTTACTTTCAACCTCCCTGTTATCCTTAGAAAGCCAAAGTGTCCCTAGAGTGGCAGTAGGCGACTGGGATGGAATCCACAAAAAGTGACGAATCCAAACCACCAAAGCCATTTTTCACAGTGTTTTGATTTTCTGCCCTTGGCTGTTTCAATCTGTAAGCCTCCATTTTCTAGAAGAGTAGCAATAACTTCATACTCCCTTTCACTTATGTCAGCTGAATGACTGACAGATGTTAAACTTCACTTGCTTTTTGGCTTTCTACATTGTCTAGTTAATTCCAAGATATGCAACCTCAAAGATATGAAGTGTTATATGAAAATAAACAGCACCACAAGCAGAACTGTCTTTCTTACAAAGAACTTTTGCCTCATTAAACTGCAGAATTTCCCAAAAGAGTGAAATATGGCTTTAGAAAGAGTAGGAATTTGGCTGTTAACAAAAAAGGACATAGAAACCTTCCTTCCTAGATCATTAATGACAGTCGACCTGCGAAGGGTTTACATTTGAGCCAATAAGGAAAGACATGACCTCTTCTGAGGACAACCTGTACCGCGCAAGAGCACAGTCCTGGGTCAGCCCTGCCTCCCATGGCAAACCTGCTAAGGGAGCCTCAAGCTGCCACTAGCCTGGGAAGGACAAGAACACTTTGCATCCTAGGATGAGAAGTACCTGACAGTTTCGTTACTTTTGACCACTGCTTGCTCCTGGTTCACAGCAAGTGGAGACTGGTAAGTAGACTGAAGGGCTGTAGCTGGACAAAAGTAGTAGTGAAGAGATGCCAGACTCACCTCTCCTTGCTCTGGTTGAGCTGCGCAGCTGGGAATCAATACTGAAGTCTCAAAGTGCAAGAGCAGCTGAGTCTGATTCAGGAATAAGCCTCACACCCAGCAGCATAACCTCACCTTGCGGGCAAGCAGGAGACAGGTGAAAGACCCAGACAGACCACAGGATGAGATGCAAGGAGGCCGGCAGGCTGGCTCACATCACCTAATGGACATTAATCTGAAGGAACAGCTTCTTCTCCTTGGATTTCTGTGTGGTCTTGCAATCTGTTAGCACGCATGCATGCACCAAAATGCTCTGTTAACATTATGCCAACTCAGATAAGCAGTGCCTGAAATATTAAGCCTCGTGCAAGATCACTGTCTTCTTACACGCCTCCACTAGAGCCAGAGAAGAGAACGATGCTCTTCAGGCGGTGCATCCAAGATGAGCTCGGCGTGCTCACTAGAGCAAACAGACGTGTCTAGCGAGGATTGGCTCCTGCCATTAAAAATGCAGGCATGCTCCGGCTCCAGCCCTAATTGCTTGTTGTTTCCTGATGATTCTTTGCATGAGACAAGCTCCAATCTGCGGTGCAGCGTGAATCATAATTCTCCACACAGTTCATCCTCTGAGGCTTTTTTTTTTTTTTTTTTTTTTTTTTTTTTTTTAACTCCACACATCCTTCCCTCTACCATTTCCTAATGGTTTAAGGGCTTTTTGTTCTTTAGGATTAAAAATCACTGCAATCATTACTGGTACAGCAGAAAGAAATGACAGCTTATTTTTACCTACTCAGAGATATATTCATATGTTTCCCTCAAAATTAGCTGATCAACAGGCCAAACATCATTCACTGACAAATACCTTTATTTGCAAAAACGTGAAAAATATAATGAGCTGTAAAAACCATATCCTGAAGTTCCCAAAGAACAGAAATATATGGTATTTTATCCCTCCCAAATAATGAACATTAATGCCTGCCCAAAGCAGACTGAGGAATTGCATATTTTTGCCAACATGCAAGAGATCACCTTCTTAGTCCTTTGGGAATGAGAAAAGGACCTGGGAAACCACAGTCGATGAACAAACTGCATCTGAGAGTGTCACCCCTAGACCTGGAACAATAAATAATATCAAGATGACACCAAATAACCCCAAGATGACATATCTGTGAAAGAGCCCCTAATGCTAAAGTAAGGCCACACTGCACATATTCAACTCCTTTTTTCTCTTGGACAAGCAAAGTCACCGATGTTCTCACACACTATGAACTCATCAAAGATCAGGTTCTGATCCCTATGCCTGGACAATCTCTCTTTGCTACTGCTGGCTCTAATTCCTGGTTCTGGCTGTGCCTCCTCTCTGGCTCTCACCCTGCAGCCTCCTGCACAGTGGTGCTACAGGCTCAGCTTTCCTGCTGCCACCGTGTTTTCCCTTTTCCCTTTCTGGGATGCATGTCAGACCACGTTGCCCTTGGGCTCTGAAGCAGCAACGACCCTGCAGAGCAGCTGACAGCCATTCCTTGGCTCCTCTGTGGACTATCATCATTAACCTCCTGCATGCTGCCTGTCCCCCAGTGATCTGCATGGGATACCTGCAAGCAGCACTTACTTCCACGTGCAGCCCAGGGAGTAGCACTTTGGGCCAGACCGAGGCCACCACAAGTCTCTCAGAAAAGCTCTGAGCTTGCTGCCGAGCACTGCATTTTTGAGATGACTTCCACAGCCTTTGGTCAGCGCAGGCCCCGCACGTGGCTGTGTCACTGCAACGTGTCAGCAAGAAGCACACGTTCCTGCGCCCCTGAGCTCAGCTAAGCTCCAGAACAGATGCAACTCAGTTCTGCAGAACCACGCAGAACATCTCCCAACAGGAACGAGGTGAGCGGGGAAACAGAAACAGGGCCACAAGTCCCCCGGGACTGTGCCTGAGAACAAGCACAAGCAGGAGAAGTGGAGCCAGAAGAGCGCAGCGAGAGGTGGGTAGAAGGGAGATCACAGCCCGTGTGCCCAAGCAGAGGGCCGAGAGATGACACCTGTCTCTGCAGGGCCCAGCGTCGGGATCCTCACTGCCTGGCCTGACACGGATGGTGTCACAGTGTCCTTCCCTGCCCAGTCCCACTGGGCCTCGCCTCCCCCAGGCCACAGTCTGCCAGTCTGGTGTGGGGTTGGGTCTCTTGGCTCCCCTGTAATTTATGAGCCCCATTCAGCTACATGAACTGACCTAAGCATTGGTCTTATAGGTGTAAATACTCAGGTAAACCAATTCCTTGCTGTAGGCTGAGCATTAGAGTTCATGTAGTCAGCACCTAGGAGTATATGGAGCAGAAAGGAAATCATTACCAGGTGGAAGAAATAGTGAGGAATAGTGCTAAAACATGGTCAAGAGCCTGAAGAAAGGCACAACAGGGCTGCTATAAATGCCTGCTAACAGAGCAAAGGTTACAGAGTGCAGCACACTCCTGCTTTGGCCACTGCACGTTCTGCATAGTTGGTAAAAATCCTGCCTTTGGAAGGGCAATAAATTACCCAAGTTTTCTTAAGTTTGGTCATTATAATACACCATTCTGTATAATGCAGATAATGATAGACCAGATCCTGTATTAGGCAAAATAATCTAAAATTTCATATTGGGTGTTGTAATGAAGTCCATAAGGGAATCAATACGCATCATACACCCATGTGACAAGGACAAGCCAGGAAAAGCAGCAGGAGCAAAGGCCTTGGTTTGCAGGTTTCCTTGCTCCGAGATGCCGGCATTTATTGGGATACTACTCCCTATTTTGCTGAGCTGCGCTGCAATAGACCTCACACGTTTCTGTCCATATGTTACTCCTAACCCCTAGACAGCTTTTCACAGAGCCGCAGAGTTCACTAACAAACTTGCTGCTGCCAGGGCATTTGCAAATCTATCCACAGCTGCGTAACAAATAGCTGTTCTACTTCCAGAAAGGCCACACAAGCCCGTGATTGCAATTGTCACGCAGTTACTCTGATTACGGCTTTGCTGGACATTTTCTGAAACGTCTCTGAAAATCAGCGAGTAGCAGAACTGACTTTTCACAATTGCCAGTACCATCCATTTAGGATTTATAATCTGTCTTTATCAACAAGCCAGGTAAGGCTCTGTGCTCACATTTTGCCACCTGTGGTATTTATTCATTCCCAGCCTGCACCAGAAAATCAAACCTGTTCCAACAACGCTGTAGAGCAACAGGGTCTTTAAGGAGCGAATAGGCTGGCTGCAGGCCAGGCCCTCCTAATTAGGCTCTACAATGTGCACGTTAAAAAGCCAACTAATTAAACAAATGGCCAAGCTATAGCTCAGCATCACACCATAGCTCTTCCTTAGCTTACACTCAGCAGCAGTCATATAAATCACAAAATAAACCCAATTTCAAAATAGAAATGGAAAATCTCCGAGTAGAAAAGCACATCTTTGAAAGATGTGTGTAAAACAAGGAGAGTAATGGTTTGTCACCCCGCCGGGACACGCTTTCACTTGCACTTTGCAGAAGGCGTTTGTGCTGTTCAGACAGTATTGGGTGTGAGAGGAGGAAGACAAGGCAGTGGCTTCCACGGCGGCGCCTCTTCAGACCGCTCCGCGCCAGGTCGTGCCTGCCCGTGGCTGAGCCGGCTCTGTCAGCTCCACAGCTCCCTCTTCGACGGCTGCTGACTCATACCTGTGAGCAAGGGGACACTGGCAGGTGCAACCATGGCAGGTGCCAGCCCGGAACGATGCCAGTGGGACCAGCAGCTGCTCTCACGGACATGATGTCTCGTTTCGGCAGATCAGCTCCTGCCCGAGCTTTCACTCACTGCTCTGAAAAGGCAGCGTGCCCAGAGCTCTGCCTCTGGGGCATGCACGGCGTTAAACAGCACGTTGCCTCTGTCCATCCTGCTATCTGGCCTCTGTGGTCCCCAGAAGAGCAGGAAATGCAACGCCATGCAGGATGAATGCTGCCATGGTGGGGATCAAGGAAAACTTTAGGATCAAAGATAAGGCGCTTGACAGTAAAGTACTGAAATTCAAGCCAAAGTTTGAAACAACATTTCAAATGCATAAAAGCAGGGCTAAAATCTGCACCTCTTTAGTGCTTCTTATCGTCACAGTACAATTCTTAAACAACTGAAAAGTTTCATTGTATTAAGATATTCACCTAGTCTTAAACATGAGTTGTAGATGACAGAAATATAGTAACACTCTTGTATGGTTCTCAGACATCTATTGAAATACTTAAAGTATTATGAAAACCCACAGATATTTATGTAATGAGCCTTCTCACTTCCGCTAAAGCTTACAACCTGGACACTTTAATCATTTTCTCCTATTTTATTCTAGTTTGAGCCTTTATCAATAATCCTTTAGTATTTTCATGTTATTCTATCTAATTATAACATTAAAAATCAGAACAAAGATGAAATTTCCAACTAGTAGCATGACTCCAGGAGACAGGACTTTAAGAAAAGCTTTAACTATTTTGAGTTGCAACAAAATTTACGAGGAACATGAAAACTGCTTACAGTGGCCCAAGCTTTTAAAGTTGTATCTTCCAGAGAGTATTTACCCTGTCCCTTCACTTCCAGATGTCTCCCCACAGGATGAGGCTCCCTTCCTTGTCAGCTTGCCCTCCACTTTGATACCTCCACATGTCTTAGACCCAGCTGCCAGTTCTCCAGAGCAGCTCCTCTTCATCTAAACCTATCCCTTCACCAAGGAATATGTGCTGCTGTGTAAAACACATCATGCTCCAAGGACCGGAATATTCTGCTATCTCTTTGTAGTCTTTTCTTCCTGGCACTGAAGATCCAGCCTCTCTGAGAAGTGATGCAAATGCCTCCTGCACAGGCATGGCTTTCAGCTAAGCCAAGGAGAACCTGTAGGCAGCAGTTATATGAATTGTTACTTTTAGGACTTCTCAAGAGGCCATAATAGGCATCAAGAATAATGCAAACTGGGAGCCTTGGGGTTTCACACTTCTCCAGTGCTGTATCACACACCAGGAGCTCACTAGTGTGTTACAGCAAAGCCCGAGGGGTAAAGAAACACCAACTACTAAAAGCTTTTGCCTTCTCTATTATTAAGCTCTAAAGCTGCCCAAATTTACAATTCATCCACTCTTACTTCTTTGTTATAACATTTAAGTATTTGCCTCTGCTCTTACTCCAAAGCCCAGTCACACGCAGGAGTCAAAACCAGGAAATGCACCAAGCACAGCCTCACGCCGGCACTTGCGGAATTTGAAACAAGTGTTTTGGTGCCCAAGAGATTCTCGGCCACCCTAAGGGAGACCCCTCCTGTGCTCGCTCCTCAGCGGGGCGGTCGGACAGGGCAGCTTTAGAAAGGAAGAGCTCTTCCATGGGAGGCACTAACGCTGATAATCCCTACAGCAACAGGCATCTGCTTGGACCAAACTGAATAGTACCCAGGAGCTTAAAATTAGACACTACACACACACAGTTTTCTAAATGGTGCCAAGTGTACTCTCAAAAACCCTTTGCCCATGGGCCGCGGAGTGAGTTTGGAGCACAGAAGTACAAGGAAATCCCACTGTCTCACAGATTTGCTGCCTACCCGGACAAACTATGCAGCTATTGCTGGGCTTGGGAGGGCAGTTATTTTCCCAGGCAGGGCCACGTCACTCTTTTGATAAAGGATGTTCTAAGGTTACAAACACGATCATTTTCCTCACAACCACGAGCGCTTGTAGCCTGTTTAAAGCAACAGGGTACCTTTGGGATCTGTTACAGGCTTTTATAGGTGCGTTTTCACTATTGAGCTCATTCTTTTGAAGAATCTCTCCTATGAATGCACCATGAAACCTAAAAGACAGACACTGAGCTCCTCCTTGCCTTTTCCTGTACCTAGCACAGAAACTTTAATCACATTTCTTAAGCATCTGTGGGTGACCCTAGTGCTACTAAAAAAGGCAATGGTAATGAAAACAGCCATTGCTAAAAATGTGTGGGATTTGTCTGCATAATATTCTGTTGCATTCAGTCTTATCCAATTTAGTCACCAAAAATCTTGATTTTGCTGCCTATCTGGAATTCAGTGGTTTGTCTGTCTAAAGTTCTCACCAAGGTCATACTGAAGTACACTGACTTACTATTTATTTATTATCCTTTGGCTGCTTGCATCCCCACTGCCCTATGTTAACTTGAAGAATTTGCTGTCTGAAGTCACAGCAGGGGCACTTATTTGGGTGACCTGTTTTTTGGCAGCGGTTTCTGCATTTGCTTCTGTCACAAGTGCGTTCCAGTCCTTGGTGGATGCTCTAAGGTAAGGCCAGTAGGACAGAAATGCAAGGCTCTAGCTGGGTGCTCTGAGGTGAGACAAATCAGCGACAGGTTAGGTGGCATTTGTTGCTCATTCAATAGATAATTCTTGTTTCTTTCCATCTTCTACTTTTGCCTTCAATTTATTCAATTTTTTATTTCTCTATCTAGCAAGTGTACTATCATTTTCTTTAAGCAGCAGGCTACTTGATCTCTTTTGCAATGTGCCATGTTTTCTGCCCTATGCCCAGCAGCTAATACTATAGGGCATTCAACTGCCTGTACCCTGAAAAATGTCAGGATGAAATTGTGAGAAACTGCAGCCTCCCTTTACCAGGTGTCTGGGGATTAGAGGTACATTGCTCATGCACCACCAAGACATGGATGCCTTTAGGGAAACAGAGAATTAGACTGGGACTGTGAGCGAGAGGCCTTACCTCTGGAAGAGAAAGGCTTTTAGCTTCCCCAGCTGCAGGCTGGTAAGTCTCTTGCCTTCCTCTTATTTCTGAGGCACACAAGCTATTGTTCGACAAGCTGTATCCGATTTATCTTCCTCCCTCCCCTCTTCTATTATTAAGAATGCAATGTGTAGCCAAAATTAAACTTCAGGACTCCAGAAATTAGATGTCTCTCTCAATATGCCATCTTTTTCACTTCCCAGCTTTTCACACCACAGCATTACAATTGCATGCTTGACAGCTTTTTCATTTTCATTTCATTTTACTAGATGTATTCTTAAAAGTGAAATAATTATTTCATTTCAAATATAATTGCCAGGGGAAACGTCTCCAACAACACCCTCCCACCCCCCAAAGTATGGAGATAAGTTATTTATAAATATACCTTTATTGAATTTTCCCAGAAAAAATAGTTTTCTTTAATTCTCCACTGATCTGTCACAAAGTATCCCAAGAGCTCTTCCCCTGAGAGCTGTCTCACTAAAGTGTTATGCAGGGCTCCTTGCAGTGCCTCCATGGGGGACACGCGGCTCTTTGAACGCCACACTCGGCACAGCAGCTTTAATGATCGAGAAAGGGCTGCTCAGCTCCCTGGGGCGCACAAGCTCCTGGGGCACCAACACTCCCAAGGACTCCTCGGGAGGAGTGAGGAACGGGAAGTATGTGCTGCTTTAAATAATTAAAGAAAGGTTTCACTTATATATTAAGGCCAATCCCAACTCACTTGTAGCAGATTTTATATTTTAGCACATTTCCAGGTGAACTGACAAATAGTTGAGCATAACTAAAAGAAAAATACAGAAAGACACAGAGTTTAGACAGGCTGGTGGGTTCCCTCTGTATCACCAGTCTGCTCTATGGCAGCTCCAATCTGCTTTCTACTTGTTTTGTACTTTTTTCTTGTGCTTCTTGTACTCATGAAACCAGTTAACTGGAAAATTACTTTTTTTTTTTTCCTGGGCAAGCTGATAGACATTGAAAAATTTAGATTGAAACCTGAAATATTTTGGCCAAGAACCACAATATTTTCACCTGGAAAAGTTGTTTCTGCAACTCCAGGCCCACCAGAGACAAACTAGCCATGAGGACAGCTTTCCTTCCTGCATCACAGACTTAAAACACACAGTGGCCTTCCTTCTTCATGGGATTAGCAATTCCTACATATGCAACACCGCAAAAGCTAGATTTAAGTTGAAGACATGCTTCTTGGCCCAAAGAGGTGCTTTTTTTTTTTTTTCCCCCAGGCTAGTGTTTCCTCTTAAAAAAAAAAAAAAAAAAAAAAGCTGTTTCTAATTTACA
>JAUBNY010001121.1:610062-630438 GCA_032275445.1 Crypturellus soui | reverse complement strand
TAAAAGCAAAGAATCATACACCGAATAGTTTTGAAATATTAACCAATGTCCTAAAGTAATGCCTTTCCCTGAGACTACTGAGCACATCCAGTTTGCAGATCACCAGTTTCACTCATTTCCACACTTCCATGCCTGAAGGTCACATAGGCCACCCTGCTGCGGCAGCCTCCTCCCAGGCGGCAGACACGGAGCGTCACGGCCAGCTGAACCGCTGGCCAAAGGCACTGCCCGCTCAAGAACACACAGGACCTCTTCTCCCGGAGAAAGCCACAGAACAGCAGATGTCAGCGAAAAAACACGTTTTTGGGTAGGCTACAAGGTGAGAAGCTTACTATTTGCTGAGGTAAAATAGGTTTTTGAAAACGTCTGCTGAGCTGCACCTTCACACTGCCCAATAGTAATATTAAAAATCAATAACAAGGCAAACAAATCATCTATATGTGTCTACGCTTGCCACTGGTGTTAACACTGCAGATGCGATAAATGCTCCCTGTCTCTGATGAATCTCATAGCTCTTCATATCCCTCATAACTGCGGTCTCAAATCTTTGCCATGAATTTGAAAGCATCTCTCCTACATATGGATCAATTCAAAGGGGAAGAGCATTTTTCTCCAGGCCACCCTGGAGCGACTGCTGAAAAAAGGACCAGGTGAAAGGGAGGAGAAACAAGGGCTGTAAACCACTGGAGGCGAGCACATTACTTCCCCGTTGGGAAATGCTGTTTAATTGCTCCTGCTATTTAGTAATGCAGGAGAGGCTAGATTGCATTTTCCACCTCTGCTTGGACTGCCAAGTAGAACACTTGGCTTATTGGAAATCGTACATTCGACAACAAAACCATTTTACTCTAAAGGGTGTCTGGAGAGTATTACGCAAGTGCAGGTAGCAATGACAGATTTCAGTCTGCTGCATGTAAAAGGTTCCACTTCAAACCCATTTTCAGACAGAACGCCAATATCCATCATAATCAACCTCCAGCTCGTGCTGAGCAGCTTGGCTGGCCCTCCTGAGGACCACGTTAGACAAACTCACAAAAAACATTTCCCATTTAAATGTATCAATCCTTCTAATTTTAAATAGTACCTACTATATTACAGAATAAATATAGACATATAAAGTGGGCAAGTTCAATGGATTTGTTCACACTACGGAAGGTACTTGGCATTCAATTGCCTGTTGATTTTAATCTGTGTATTTTCAAAACACAAAGCCTAAACTATCAGTCCAATTTTATGTTGAAGAACAAACATTCAGTTCATTCAACAACATTCAATATTGCAAGCTGAATAATCAATTCTAACTTAGGAGTCCTGATGCTGGCATGCCTCAAATTATTCCTTTTTTTTTTTTATCCCATATTTTATCTTAAACTATGGGTATTTTGCAGGCCATGTTACATTAAGAATTTTAGTAGAATTACTTAAAATTCATCTCTTTGAAAAAAGGAGAATCTGTTGCTATCTTCTCTAATATTTTGCCCACAAAAAGACTTTATAAATTGAATAGGCTGCAGTTAGGAATTTTTCATGTCTTTGTAAGTGAAATAATAGAATAAAAGTTCCTGGAGTTGCATGGAAGTCTATTATCTTCTATCCTGAGGCTCTTTAGCACAGAGCCCATCACACAGAACCACCGGTGAAGTCTTCCCTTCTGACAGCCAGAGCTTTGAGGAGCCGCCGGCTCCGTTTACGTCTGGCCGCTTCGGCTGCGCTCCGAATGGGAAGCTGCCTAGCGGATCTGAAGTTTTACTGGGGACAGTCTGCTCTTTCTGCATCTCTCCAGGGGAAGGTTCCATAAAGTGCCTCCACAGGCCTAGTTCTATGATGTGGATTTTGACAGAGATGCTGTTCTTAGTCATGAAACTAAAAGCTCCACAAAATCTCACGAAAGTGGACTGTAAATTGAATCTAAATTGGCCCCAATACAGTAAAAACAAAAACTTTTTTCTATTAAAAAAAAAAGAAGTTGTATTTATTAATTAATAAATAACATTAAATAATACTAACAAGTTGTAAAGGCAGAAGAAATCTAATAAGCAAAAGAAGAAAAGTTCTGATTTGGTTACTATGACACAAACACAGCAGCATCATTAATAAATGATGTTAGTTTTAAATATTACATAAGGATAGCAAAATCTGGCTCAGCACCAGTGGATGAAACAAAATTAATATGTTAAGCCAGCAGGATGCCTCGTGCGGTTTCTCTAGAAGTGTTTTTACTGTGGTAGCAAAAGTTGCAGCAACGCAGTCTGCAGTTCCAAGTCTCCTAATCGGAAAATCATGGCTTTCATGGATGGAAATAAATAATTTGAGGAACTGACAAAGTACTTCCACAGAACAATTGGAGAAGATGTATGACAAGACCCTAAGACAGTCATAACTGCTTATCACTAAATCATTCCTAACACACCTGAGAAGTGTTCAAAAGGCTTTTAAAAGCAAAACCTGGTTCTTTTATAAATACAAACAGAAAGGAAAACCTTTAGAATAGGAACTGAACAATAAAAATAATAGCACTTGTAAATAGCCAGCTTACCATGCTGTTGGCAGATAAATCCCTTTCGGCTTGTTTGAAATCCAAACACAGTGGTTTTCTGGGTCTTGGTAGACCGCACAGTCCCCTCTCAGCGCAGCGAGGGTCTCTGTCACCTTGCTCTTGCGGTAGGGTGTCTGTCACCGTCGCCTCTTGGCAGAGGCCACAGGCTCCATGCCCAGGCCCCCCTGCCCACTTTCCTGGGCGCTGAAGCTGCTCTGTGTAGCACATGCAATAGCTCCGAGGGCAGAGAAGTCTCTCTTCCTCCTTTTTGCAGAACATAATATATGAATGAATAAAATATATATTGAGCATCTTGATATGGAATAAATTATTTGGTGAAAATACATTGCTTCCTTATCTTTTTCCACACACTTTTTTTTTTTAGCTCACTTCTTTTAAATTTCTATATGATTTAATTACTTTGAGACAATCTTACCATTAATTAATAAATTCATTAAAATGTAAGAAAAACTTAATCACACACAGAGCAGATTCTGAAGACCCTGTAGCTCCTTATGGACTGTTACTTTATTCTTTGCTGAGGGCAGACTTATGCAGAGATAGAGAGGTATGAAGGAAATAAAACTTAACCAAGTAGCTGGTTATCAGCATTCAAATTCTTCTATATGCATATACGCACATGTGTGTGCAGGCATGTGTGTAGATATATAATATGTATGTGTATATATATATATGTATGTATAAAAGTAGGAAACACAGATTTTGTATAGCAGAGCTAATTCATTGCTGACACAAGCTTTAGGAGGAAATGTTTTTCTTAAAAGCTTTTTCGCCAGGTATCCTCTCTCCACGAAGCAGCTTCTCTGCCCGCAGCTGCCGTGCAAGGGACGGTGCAAAGCCCGGCCGGGGCCCCGAGCAGAGCCCCACTGCGGCCGCGGGCTGCCGAGCTGCTTCAGGAGCTGCGGCAGGGCACAGCGGCTAGCGAGCAGAGAGAATCCAAAGGGAAAACGGCCTCAGGAGTTGTTCTGCTGTGGGACAGCAGCATACACTAATTGTTAGATAAGGCTGCTCTTTTTCCTTTAAAATGACTTGTTATTTAAATTTGTTATTTAAGATTTGCATGAGGGTCTCCAGAGGTCCCTTGCAACTATTCTGTGATTGTAACATGGAATTTCTATAACTCAAGAATCATTCCTTCTGTTGGGAAAGAAAATCAATGGGGAATTCCCCAAACTGGAGGAAACAAGCCCAGCAATAAGAAAGGGGGAGAACTCAGTTCATCGTCTTGCTTTTACACTCAGTCCTTTGAGTTTTCCACTTTGTCACTTGTTCGGAAGCCAAACCGGCCCACAAAAACTCTCTTCTGTAAAGGTGGCTGGGGAAAAGGATGGATTGGCTGAACTAAGCCAGGTCATCATGCAGTGGGTGTCAGTGCAAACAAGCTCAGCTCCTCTTTGATTTGAACTCATTAAGCCAAATTTATTTGGCGATCATTAAACACGTAATGACCAGCATCAGAGTATTTTGGTCCACAGCCATCCCATTTCTTACTGATGGTACAAAACCTATGCACAAACTGCTGAATAACTGAATTTCATGGCAAACACTGAAAAATAACTTCCCAGCCTTGGTTCTGACCAGGAAGTTCCCAACGTCTTGCACAAGGCAAGCAATGGGAACCAGGTATGCACCTATGGTTTTGATCAGCAAAGATAGTGTTGCCTCTTTCTCTGGATTAAACTGAAAAAAAAAAAAAAAAGAAAAAAAGTAAAAAAAAAAGAAAAAAAGTAAAAAAAAAAAACAAAAAAAAAACCCAAAAAATAACAGAGCTTTTCCACTGTTGTTTGTCTTTCTCTTAGAGGAGTCATTAAAACTGATTGCTCTGGCTGATTTACAGAAACTTGCATTAAAACAATAAAGAACTAAAACACTTACTGAGAGGATAATGCAATTTGCTTTGCTAGTTATATCATTGCAGGTGGGCACAGCTCTAAGTCTGAACACTCCCACAGAAAACATCCTCCCAAACATCATGTTAACAGTCAACAGAAAACATTCAGAGCTGTTTTCAGAGAGGATAATTCCTGGCAGCAGAATATCTGCTAGTGAAATGAACTAAATTAACTTTTTAAATTAACACTATGTGAATTAGGAAGAGTCTACCAACTAACCCCTTCACCTCCTGTTAAAAATTGTTTGCTCCTTGATGGAAAGACAAACTAGACTAACTCTCTACCCAGTAATTTTGTTACTTAACAAAATTGAGTTACTCAAAATTTATTACTCAAATAATATCATTGAACATATATTAAAAAAGCCTATGATCTTTGATGAGAATTTCTCTTTTACTCCTCAACTGAATACAAATATGCATAGCTCTAATCCTTCTCAAACTGACACTATTACAACTCAAAACCATACATCTCTCTCCACTACATACATTTAAAAAGTGTCATTTCCAATTCAGTCCTACAGCAGCCAGCACGTATCAGGCACTACAAGCGCCTAGCGGGAAGGCAGGGAATACTTGACCCACTTGGCTAGAATTATGTAGCACATGAGAAAGTTTTTGATTACAGCTGTTTTCAAAAATTGACTGTCCCCTTCATATATTCCTTGGGGAAACTACTCCCCAGTAGAAAAGCATTGCTTTAAAACACACCGATTCCACCCCAGCATTTTGTATTAGCTATCCCGCAGAAAGTGCAGGGGCTGGTCGTGTGCAAGTCTCTCTTCCTTAGTATCCCACCCTAGGTGTTTTCCCAAACCCGTGTGTCTTGCTTCTTCTTGGCCCTATTATCCAGGGCTGACAGGATGCACATGCATCACGCTAAGAGCTTTTAGAGCCTTCCATTCTTACCAGAACCCGGGAGGTAGTCTTGGTTAAATCAGCATCTCCTCCCTCTCAAACCCAGTATGAACTTGGATTTAGGATCTTTGGGTTTCTGCATATTAGGCTTCTTCCTTAACTTAGGATGTTACTGCTAAGTCATACACAGGGATAGGAAAGATGCAGATGCACCAGCTAGTGCATTCTCCTGCCCCACATCAGGTAAAGCATTTCTGACAGATGGTTCTGTATCCACTCTCTAAAAACCTCCAGTGACTAAACTTCTCCAGCCTCTTTATGCCATCTACTCCAGCCCTTAATTATCTTTGTCACTGGAGAATGTTTTTTCCCTATAAAGTTCCTCCTATATCTGCCTTTGTTACTCCTTGCCTCACAACTTGAACACGTGAACCATTTGCTCCCCTTCCTCTTTGCAGCAACCTTTAAAATATTTAAGGACTGCTGCCTGCCTCTCCTCAGCTGTCCTTTGTTTAGGCTAAAATCCAGTTCCTTCCCTTTTTCATCACAGGCCAGCAGAGTTTCACAGAAAGTGGATATGAGGACAGAGCAGAGCATCTGAGGCCACATCCCCTATCATGCCGATAATTTTCGTGTGAGGAAGCTAAAGGGGAAGCAAGACATTTTCTATACCAAATGTGAATTACACTCACAGCTAAGCACTGCCTCTACAGTGGCAACTTTAGGGCTCTTATCAAACAACCAACCAGCCTCCCTCACAGAAGCAGTAAAGACAGTGTTCAGAAAGGCTACAAGCAGTTAAGGCAATATATGAAATAATATGAAAGAATAGCAGGAAAAATATTTCTCATTCTTCTGCTAACGCACCCCAGAACTTTACACTCACATAAGGCAAACCTGTCTAGGCAGCGAGTTTGTTCTTACCAAATGGAAAACATTGCACATGCCAGCACTGCCGGTCTAAGTCATCAGTGGGTACAGTGGGGCTCCTTCCCCTCACAGCAGCAGGGCAGCATTGACACCTTCTTGGCCATTTGAGGAGTAGATGCTCCAAGTTACTTGCACCAACATGCTCAGGTTTTACTCATCCTCACAGCACAGCAGCACAAAACTGACGCTTTCAAAGTCATCACAGATATTCCTGATTAATATTCCTGTTTACAAATAAATAATAGAATACAGAAGAGCACTTCTTTAGAATAGGAAAAAACCCCTTTCAGTGTGGAAGTTTCAGTGTTTATTGCTTTATTCATTTACTTTGCCCATATTAGATTTTTACTGATGAGTTCAGATGTTCCTGGACTACCTGTATCTAGGGTAGAAAGGATCAAATAGTGCAAATGAGAGCAGAGCCATACCCCTGACATCAAAGTTAAGCAGGAGTGGTTTGCCCAGCAATATGGTACATCAGCATGAATTTGGATGACGTTCTTGACCAGGAAGAGCTGTATAACATGCAAGTTCCACTGCAAATAGAAAACCTAATAACTCTGTAAGTAATGAAAGCAATATAATAATTAAATTTGCATTTGAATACACAGACAGGGCCAGTATATTTTCTTGCTAAGGATTCTTGTGGAAGGAGACTGTTTTCATGATGTGTTTAAAAGAACCTAGAGGAAAACATAGCCTCAAAACATCTCATAAAGGCTAGAAATGTTTGGCTCCATCTACAGATGATACATGTTCCTTACATATTTGGATAGAGGCTGAGTTACAAAACAAAACAATTGATGCCCATTTTCTACAAATTGTCAAGAGGATATTCTAAAGTAGAGTTTTTACAACTCTTATCTAAGGCAAGATTAAAAGATATTTTTAATGAACGTAAAAAGGTAAAAATGTAGGAGGGCAGCTAAATCTTATATGAACTTTTCTCATTAATCAGCTGGTTTTAATTAGATAGGTCAGAAAACAAAAAACGATTTTACAAATCTAGCTAGTGAGATCCAAAATCAAAAAAAAAAAAAAAAACACTCCTGAGTATAGAAATTAGAAGTTTAAAAGCAGCATATTTATTCTTCCAGTCCAAGTCTGCTTGCTGTAATTTTTTAATGTATGAATGTATAACTGAAAAAAATGTTTGGGGGTTAAAACCTAGAAAAGAATAAGAAAACTCTCCAAATGAGGTACAGAATCTCTGCTCCAGCTCTATGAAGATGACACTGAAGTTGACAGCAATAAAATGATTTCTCTATGGTCACACACAGGCAGGGGCGGAGTCCTGATGCCACATTTCAAGCCAGGCTACTACCCTCAAAATCATTTTCAGCAACGCAGTCTGCTGTTGTGCCAGGTAACAACCCCTCTAATATCAACACAAGCAATTCCCATGGTTACGGAAGGAAAAGCTGCTTAGTTTATGCCATTGGTGTATATATAACAAGTAGAGTAAATAATGACCTGTAAAACAAGAAGCAAAACAGCAGTTATCTTACATTCCACATTGGCCTTGAGTGTCTTGCTTTATAGTGAGAGTTCATTTCACTGTTATGAAATGCAAGGTACATCACTTTAAAGCCATAGGAATCTGTCCGAGTGAATTCTTGATCTGTGCTTGATGGATGACATTGACAGACAGTTGGCATTTCAGGATAGTCTGTGCAGCAGTTTCAGGCTCTATAAGAGGAAGGAAAAAAAAGAAAGTAGTTATGATCACCAAAGACACAAAGCACCTTCTGCCTTCATCCATATTCAATGAGCATTCCACCTCCGCCCTTTGCCGGCCACACTTCTCACCGCCTGTTTACAATAGAATAAAAACTAGCACAGAGCCTGCTCATCACAACCGGACTGGAAACGTCAGGTTGAAATCAAAAGTTGCAGCATGGAAATATGAAAGACCTCGAGGCCTTTGCAATTTTTGCGGTGTGATTTGTGAATGAATTGTGGATACCTATGGGAAATATTTATTTTCCAAATGGCTTTGGGGGGCACGTCTCTAAATAAATACATAAGCAAGCTCCTTTTCTCTTAAACTTTGAGAGCTGCGTTCACATTATAATTGCTAAGTGATATTTGTTTTCAGAATAACACATTAATCATAGGAGACGTGACCTTTAGAAAGATAACATACTCTATTTTTTTTTTTCTTTTTTTACCTTTTGTCAAGATACTGCATAAGTTAAGGCAGACCACACACTACAGTCATTTAAATCATGCCAGTTTTATGTTAAGAAAACATATGAAACAATTTTATGATAAGAAAACGTCATAAGTTTATGAAACTATTCCTGCAAAGTTCAGCAGGACATTGTTTGCTGATCCCTTGATTTAATTACTAAGTAACATTTTCATAAACTGACTTTACATCTCATCAATGGCATTCTTCTCATAAGGAAGATCTGGATATTATAAAGAAGGCAGAAGTTCCAGATGAGGCCAAAATACCTGAGATGGAAAAGACTTTTGTCCAAAAACAGAAAACAAGAATAACTTCCACTCCATGACTTTTGTTAATCTACAGAAGGTTATTATAATTCATTAGAACTGGTGAGAGAAGAAATAAGAGAGGGAAAAGTTTACCCTTACAAATCATCCAAGCTTTTTGTCACGAAGGGCCGTGGACTGGCACCCTGGATTCGCAATGCCTATTCCCCATACTAAAATTATGTGATCTGTTGGCAACAAAATTGCACGTCATGAAATATTGCACAACCCCATAAATGATTAGTGTTTCTATTTTCTAAAACAAATTGGTAAAAGTAATATTTAGCTTTATTCTTCCAGTTCAGGAAGCACAGTCAGACTTATGTTAATTCAATCTTCCACAGATGGAACGACCAAAACAAACATTTTCTAACTGAATCCCCTTGCTAGCATGAAGGGCAGGTTAGATTGAGATGAGTTAAAAGAGGTTGCGATGCCTTTTAAAATATAACAAATATTGTGAGCATTCTTTTGGCCCAAGATCTGCTCAAACAGGCCACTCCTGTGGTGAATTCAGTGAAAAGAAAGCTGTGCTGTCATTGCGGGGAATATGGGATGGGGTGGGTGCTTTGCACCAGAGGCATTCTGTATTTTGGTGATACCAGTAGACCTTTCCACAGAAAATACAGCAGTCACATGAATCCAAAAGCAGATCACAAGATGTGAGGATCTGGGCACCAAGAGCCCTGCTGCTTGGTCACAAGCTCATGTGGGGCTGGAGCAAAGCAGACAAGGAAGAGCCCTCAGCTGCACCATGACTGCAACTAGGAGACAACAGACTACAGCCAAGAGCATCTTGTTATCAACACAGAGAGGACCAGAGAGGAATTTCCACCTACTAGCAGATCAGACAGATTCATCCAGTTGCCCCAGAAATGCCCTGCAAGCGCACACAGGAAGGAACAAGAAAGAGGAATGTACGATGCAGAGTGGAGAGGACTTCTAATCTCCTCCTACTGTTTTCAATAGAGTCAGTGTTAGTAGAGACTGAGAAGGTGCAGCAGCGTATAATTCCCATCCTGTGCAAAGCAGGAGCTGCCTTCTGATGTTCCCGACACTCTTCATTGCAGCTGCTAGCACAGCTGGCCTGCTGCTAACATCTCCATCTGATTTTCTCTTTCAGGAGTTTGCTACATTAACGGCCCAAACAGTCTTCGCTCCAGAGGGCTGACCACGGTGTGCATTAGCAGCATTAGCATCGCTGCTGTCTTGTGCCAAGCAGAGCTGCTCAGGCAGTTTCTGAGGCAGTGGTGGCCTACAGAGACTTCCTCCAGTCCAAGGCCTGAAGTAGAGCACACATGAGTATATTGAGTATAAATTCATACCTGTGGCTTTCCTGAGCAGAGCATTTGCATGGTGGAAAAATTCAACAAAGTTGGGTATTTTCAGATGGTAACTTAAGCCTAGCTGATGGCTCATACAGAGTCCTGAGGACACTGTCTCAGGCTGTGGAATTCAATTTGAAATTTGCTGTCTTTGGGAGGATATTGCTTCCAATGCCCTGAGCCTGAACTGGAAAAAGTTTTTAGTGTTTTAGGAATTCTAAGCTTTTACAGGGAAGAAAACATACGCAATTCTACCACAGGCCAAATTCCACAAGGAATATGCAGCAAGCTCTTAGAAAGGCTGATCAGACATCTAGAGTGTCTTCAGGACTGCAGTTTTCAATATACTAGACTAAGTTTTCACCTTGTATAAATTGGTATAGTCCCAGTCTTTCAGTGAAAATGATATCTGAAAATTAACTTTGGTGACATTCTATGCCAGCTGAGATTTGTTTCCAGGATTAGGGTCAAATGTGTCTCAAAATTTAAGAGTGAAATTTATTTAATGTGGCTTTAATTTGCCTTGATTTTAAGTTGCAGGCAGATTCTCCACATAATTTTAATGCAAATGCATAAATCAGTCTAGGTTCATTTGAAATGTATGCACACGGACTAAATATTTCTTTGAAATACCCAAACCAGATACTTCTGTCAGCTTCAAGTTTCATTGCAAACACTTCACAAAGCTCAAATTTGAATCAATTTTCAAATTCAGTAGCATTAACCTGTAATTTTGGCAAAGCACACTCTAGAAATTGCGTCTAGTCCTATCATATCGTTCCCTGGGTCCTATTTCTTAAAATATATAAAAACAGCAACCCTCAATTAGCATTTAACACATTACTCTCAAGTATGCTAATTGTGATTAAAACCCTCATTACTCATCTGGGTAAAAATCAAAGCACTCAGAGAAATCATAGTAAGAAAAAATTCACAGTCTTATCTTTGCTCTTAGATTCTAAATGATTGGATTTGTGTAACATGTCTGAAAGTAAGGAGAATTGGACTTTGAATATGATGTTAAAGATTATATTTTGTTGCGTTGGGCTAAAAACAGGATATGGATTCTTTTTTTTCTCCTTCACAATTAATTTTTCAATGTAGGTATTTATGGCACAGAGTGTGCAAGTGAAAAAGATTTTAAACTAGTGCTAGACTTTACAAAAGCTTTCCTGGGGCCAATTCAAGATAGTGGATGTAACTCCTAAGAAACCCCAAAACTGAATTACAACCTTTATCACCTTGTGTTCTCAGAAAGCACGCAAGACCAGATTTCCTTTCAATCCTGCACCTCAGCTGGCTATCTTCTATGCTGATGATCACAAATGCCATACAGGTATCTGTGGGCTGTTCATGAGGAACCTCCATCCTCTTGGCACAGGAAGCAGAAAAACCTGTGCCAAGGCCACACCAAAAGCATCTGCCTATCAAAGCTATTCTTTTAGACTTGCTGGAAGTTACAAGAGCCCTAGAAAAGGATTACGGTGTGAGGTTCAACAACAGTTCAGATGTAGCAGCAATGATCTACATGCACCACGACACCTAACTCATTCTTTCAGGGCTGTTACTAGCTTTCAACAGGAACAATGAAGTACCCCTGGTTCTAAACACTGAGAAATGGTATAAAACCCAGCGCACTGCAAGAACAAAAGCACCCTCAAGGGGACCAGCAGATCTAAATGAGATTTTAATGTTAATAAGTGCTGCCTGACCTTTTTCATCAAGCAGCTCATACATCTCCAGCAGCCTATGGAGTGCACATGGTGCACTAGCAATAGGTAAACTGGACAAATGCATCATTTAAAAAGAATTAACAGTCCCCATTTAAAAATGCATTCAAGTTTCCTAAAAGACACTTTAGGAAAACATTTTTGAGGTCACTAACAGCCCTAAACAACATCACTGCAAAAACATTAAACGTCTATGGAATTAAAAATCATGGGACCGAGCTGACACTGCCCTGATGAGAGCCTAGCCTGTGGCTGCGGCTTTCCTTCCATCAGAAGTATTTAGAGCTCTGTGGAGGGGTCCTGACAGTAATCCGTCACTCTGGAGATTGTGGTTCAGTCTCCTGGTTTCTAGCATATAACCAGTGATGCTTAGTGTCATCTGTGCCTGTTTCCAACCTATAAAAGGAAACATCATTCCTTACTTCATCTAGAAGTCAAGATAGCACATCACGAGGTTAAAATAAATACACTAGGCAAGTTACTCCACAAGAACTAAAAATGTCTGTGTATCTTTTTCTCTCTCCATTTTCATTGTGTGCTGCAGAAAATCCAGCTTATCCCTCCAGCTCCCTGGCCATCTGCGCCAGACAAGAGGCTTCATAGGCAGGACACAGGCAGGTAACGGTTGGCCAGCTAGTGCCTGTGTACTGATTGGGACCCGTCTGCTCACAGGCCGCCCAGCTCTGCCTCTCCAGTAACTGGCACAGCTCTGCTCAGCTCCACGGAGGCTAAACCAGCTACGATATCTGTGATTCCATTCAGCATGTCCCTTCACTGACCAAGAGAATCAGCGACCTTACGTGCTAGGCACTCTTGCTTATAAAGGCCAGAAGCAGAAAAAAATAGTCTTTGAAAAGCAATAAAATTGCCTGTAGGGTAATAGAGCAGGCATGACTCTCACTCCTGCAGGAGCGCACTCCATCTTATGTTGCACTGAAGAAAAGTGCACATTCTGAAAGCATGGAACATTCTCCAAAACAAGCTTTGGGACTCGAACTGAGCACTCGGCTCTGAAGGGAATGGGCTTCTCTGCCAAGTAGAGCATTTTCCTTACAAACTCTACCTGCTGAGCCTGTTCACTTGCATATTCTGTAATTTGGGTTCTCTTGTGCCAAAACCAAGGCTGCATTTACAACTTGCAAGGAACCCGAAAGTCTCATCAGCCTCACACAGACTCTTGAACAGTCTTGACTGTTCCTAAGGAATTGTAACGCCAGTCAGCTTACTTGTAACAATGTGGACCATGGCACCTCAGGCTGAATCATCTCTCAGAGCTTCTTGTAAACATCAAAAGGAGAGAGAAAGTATGTCGGTCACAGCAAGAGGATTTCCTTTGAACCAGCTGAAGGCATAGGAAATCACCTCAGTACACCGGGAAAGAAGCACTGGGATACAGCAAAAAGACTCACAGTGAGAATTCAATCCAATTCAAGCATGTGCTCTTATGCAAGCTGCAGGTTTCCTAGCGTCCGCAACCTGCACCTTTCCTCGTATACTGCAAGACAAAAAGATCTTAAACTGATTTTAAAGATATTACACAAAATGCATGCCTATAATTAATTTAAATACAACTCTCGCAGCCCTCCTGTAACAAATCTTTAGGAGCTAGACAGGCACAAAAAAAAAAAAAAGGCCATAATGCAAAGAAATACAGTTTGGTGTATCTTTATTATAGCACTCTGCCTTTGCACTGCTCCTTCATCCAAAATATCCCTTCAGGGTTTTATTTACTGATGTTCCTCTGCCACCCAGTCAATACTAAAAAGGCTGCCTATCTATAATGTGATTATCTCCTGACCATTACCTAGTTTTTAAAACAAATACAACTAGATTGCCTAATAGGAAAAGTGGAAAGCAGAAAGTAAAATGGCCAGGAGGCTGGCATAAAAGTCACAGATCAAACCCGCTGCTTTCAACAGCAAGCTTCTACCAGACAAGACACACAGAATTTGGATCTTCAGTAGCTATCCCAACAATCTGAAAGACAGACGTGTAAGAAAGAAATAAAAGATTTGTAAGAAGCAGTTCTCAGGGAGTTCCATCAATAATTAAGACTTGGCCCTTCTGTGAAGATGCCAGTAGAGAAGATAAAATGCAGAGTAAGCGTAGGAACTCACCACTTCCACCATCAGCTCAGCTTTTCAGATAGTACAGTGGGCAGCTGGGTACAGGATCCTAACGCAAAGTCCACATAGGAAACAAATATTGCAAGTAGTAAAGCAGAATGTTTGATTGTTGGACATTCTTGCTTATTTCCACAGAACGGTTGAGGTTGGAAGGCCTCTTAGAAATCATCTTATCCAAGTGCACTGCTCAAAGCAGGGTCACCTAAGGTAGGTTGCTCAGGGCTCTGTCCAGTCAGATTTTGAGTATCTCCAAGGATGTAGATATCACAACCTGTTCCAGGGTTTGATCACCCTTACATTAAGAAAAATAAAAACCCTTATGTTTATATAGAATTTCTTGTTTTAAAATATCTGTATTTCCTTGTACAAAATGAATGCTGTAGCAAAACAACCAATTCTGTTTTTTTTTTCCTTGATACCAGAATTGCAGCACTCATGACTCATTTTGTTTTTTTATGTCATAGGAACAGGTTGCACTTGCAACACAGTTATATGGGAGTGCTGACATCTTCAGATCACAATTTTTTGATCACCAGGTATTTGAAATGTAGTTTGCTGCACATTTTTAGCACCAAGAAATGTAGAAAAAGCCAATTTGCACTGGGTGTGTAAAAACCCTTACTGTTAGGGAGGTGCCTTTTATTTTCAGGGATAAAAATAAATTGCTGCAGAAGCAATTAGGTTCCTTTATTGTCTAAATCTATTATCTTGTATATAATAAAAGCCACACGGGTCTACAAGCCTCACACAGCTGTTTTGGTAAAGCTCTGTGAAGAGTAATGCAACAGTCAGAAAACTACACAACCCAATGCACCAGAAAACAACTACTTCCTTTTATAAATACACTTCAGTTAAAATTCTTCATTCTATCCAACAAATTGATTGCACTCCATGTTGGAAAGGATGTTGAGAATCAACTTATTCTTTGAAAAACAACAATGCATGTTTTAAAGCAAAGAAAGGCAAATCATTGACTTGAATATGAGACCTTGGATATGAATGTCAAGGTAGTTGGAAAACAGAATGTCCTAGAAAAAAATAACAGTGCCAGTCCTGGCAAACTATTATTCAGATGCCTCACTCCACTCATGTCAAGTCCACAGATGACAACGTCTTTCCTGACCTCACTCTTCCTACGTGTTTACAAGTTGTATCTATAGAGTGTCGCAATAGAATACAACAGTGCATCTGCACACTCAAACAAAGGGAAGGGCCAAGTCTTTTTTTTTCTTTTAAATCACCTTTGCCTGACACGTGTTCATCATTTAACTCATTCTATTATATATTTCTCACTTTCTTTTTGTCCTATCAGAACACCAAAGAAGATAAAATGATTCAGTGTCAACATAAGTTTGCCTTCAATACTATTCAGTTTCCCATAAAGTGCAAGAGATGCAGCCAGTTATACATAAACAAGCAACTTTGAAGTATCTGGGCAGGAAGCCAGGCACCACACAACCATTAAAATCTCTGGTTTGCTGAAACCATCTAATTAACTCTGTTGAACTGGAAACTGGTGCTATTTCAGTCACTGTCAGATCTTTCAGTCAGATCTTTCAATGTACCTAAAAAACCCAGGGAATCATGAATGGTACTGAAATTTAAGTAATTCATCATTATCACTTTACCATCGAGAATTTTATCCAGGGGAAATAGCTATTTGTTTACTACTCTGTCATTTCTCCTCCTCTTCACTGAGATTCTCAGAACTTTTTAAGCCATGTCACCAACACAAACTTTAACCACTTCCACTCTTATTTTCCTACATTTGCAGGTAAAAAAGGAATATTTTTATTTTTAAACTTCTAATTTTTATAAACTAATCTCCTACCTTTGATCTCTTTCATAATTATTTTTCCTGAACTCCTCCTGTTTTGGAGTTAATATCTTTCTGGCACAGCTGTATCATAAACAGAGTGCAGTTTTCCAGACTCTGCCATATTTGACCCAAGTCAACAAGAGCAGTTCATTTCTGTTCCAAATCATGTGCATCACTGTCTTACCCAAAAATCTCTCAGGCCTTTTGTGCTCCTTTATCATGCAAAGATTTACTTCAGCTTTCAATCCATTGTTCCTTATCTATTAACTCTACATCTACACAAGTACTTTACAGGTCTCTCTGTTGTGATTGCTGGCAATCTGGATTATTTTTCCTCAAATACATTTGCTTCACTGTCCTAAGATGACATTACTTTCTGCTATTGCTAAAGAGGGCAATCTTTCCATTGCCCTCTTTTAATATCTTTAAACAAAACTTCTTAAAATCATCAGGGGTCTGTGTGTAAATTTTAGAGGAATTTGGGCCTAGTCTAATTCCATTTGTGCTATTCATTCATGCCACAAGACATGATCGATACCTCCAATCTACGTCAGGATCACTAATTACACCTGAGAGGGAATGGGTGTAGGCTAACTCCTCTGGCCCTCGTCCAGGAAGAATCCCTGTATCACTCTCAAGAATAAGGAAACCATGCTCAAACTCACTCTCATTTAAATAATATTAGGAGTTTATGACAAACTGGGTAAAACAGCCATCATTCAACCTAGCCACATTTATGTGCAGCACTGCTTGCTTTTTTTCTTTTCACTACATTCCTCTTTTCTATACAGGGTGCAGAAGAATTCTTTCTTTATGTTTCATCATATTGACTTGAATGACTTGAGATGCCAAGCTGGACATTTGTCTTGTTCTTTTCAGCCCATGATAGTCTCGATTATTTATAAATGAAGAAATGATGGGTTAGGTGAAGATGAATCACCACGGCTAATCGAAGGAATGAGGTTCTGTGTTCAAGGAACTGCTCTTAACCCTATTTCCTCCCAATAAAAACACAACACAATTTCAAACACCAATATACAAGGCACTTCAAGGATATTTGACTTTTTACAGCAGCTCACTTTTCAGAAATTTTGTTTTTAAATAAGATTTGTTCCATTTATGCTTTCCTCTGACCTAGCCTAGGACTGAGAAAGAAGGAAATTACAATAAAAATAATCTCTCTACCTGTAAACATCATCGACTCTGTACCTAAAAATTACTATGAACCGCTCTAGCTGTGATTCCAGGCTTTTTACCAGCTTAAGCATTAATGTCTTGGGATTATACAGCATATTTTATTTTCCTTATAGAGCATATTTTATTTTCAGACTCCAAGTTAATTTTGAATGAAATGCTGCTCAACACTCCGCACTAACCTCACAGCAGAACCTAAGGCGAAGTCACTGAGGCTTTTCACCTCATCCCGAGCAGTCACAGTCCATGGCGTTTTGTAGGAAATGCACATTATACACACCAGACACAGCTGGATTCTGGAAAGGGCCAATTTCCTTGCTCACTGCATTTAATTAATGTTGTTATACCCTGATATTTCATTTAGGTAGCAACAATTTAACTGTTAATTTTTTGCTAGCTACAGTCATTAGCAGACAGCTAAATTCACAGAGATTCACCTTCTGCGGAAAAACTGCATCCTGGAACCTGATGGACGAGACTAATACAGCCCAAGTTATTAACAAAAAAAATTCAACCAACAAAAACTGATTTAATTAAAGAGAAGGTTAGAAGCATTTCACAGAGGTTTATAAGGAAAATATATGCCAAGCAGTTGTATTTTTTCCATGTTTTTCAACACTAAAAGGAAAGGAGGACTTTGCTCACCTCTCTTTCTTTAGTTTGCTTTTTTCTTGTACACTTCCCAAACTTTGCTTGGATTGCTGTCTTTCTCAGCTTGGTGCCATAGCAAACATCCTCCCTTGCTCCTGGTAGCCCTGTGCCTGTTTCTGCAGGTTGGAGAGACGGTGGACCTGAGGCTGGCTCAGAAAGCTCTCTACTTGTTTGTGATCCCCCCCCCCAAAAGCAGCTTTTATTGCTTTTGGGGCCTGTCCCACCATCGAGCTCAACCCCGCAGGCTCCTCCACCAAGGACACCAGCCCACAGAAGAGCCCGATGTTACATCTGGGCTCCTGGCGGTGCAGGCAGCTCCACTGCTGCCCCACCGAGCACGGCTGATGATGGCCCTGCAAAGCTCAAGGCTGGCAAACTCCCCCCTTCAAACCTTTGGTGGAGATATTTATCCTCACACATCTGTGCAGAACCATGCTGCTAAAATCCAATCCCCTTTCAACTCAGGCAAGCTGCACATCTATTTTTGAGTAGGTCAAGAGAAACGTATGCCTCTAGTCAGTGAGAGCCCACCTCGAGCCTCCTCTATCTTGAGGGTTGCGGGGCAGGCGACGCTCGCAGAGAGCCCCCGGCAGCGCCCGTGTTATCGGAACGGCTGAGCTGGCAGCTCACGTGCTGTGCCTTCCTCAGAGCGCTACCTCCACCCTCGAGGCTCCGAGGCAGGTAAAGTCCCTTCTGCTATATCTCGGCATCCAGAACACTTCTCCTTATGATCACGCAAAGGCCCATCATTACACATGAACCTGTTTCTACAGCAAAAAGGAATTCTAACATTCCAGGTTATTTTTGGGTGGTTCCTACCTCATACTAGAAAGCACAGTAGCATCTCAAAATGATTTTATCTTAAGTTCTTAAAAACAACTGATTCCAAGACTAGGCTTTTAAACTTAGGGCATGCCAAATCAACAATCTGCAGCAAAATATCAGCTCAGTGGACACTGAGGAGCTGAGCTGAAGAACAGAGACCTTCTGTAATCTTTGGGACAATTAAAAATGAGAGGTTTTCCTCACCTGCAAGCACCAATGTTTTGGGTTTGATTAGATTTACTCAGAGGACATATCATAGCAAAATTTACAAAGCTCAAAGCCTCCCTGATGTGTTAGCAATCTAGAAAGAGCCATTTTGGTCACTGTGACCATGCACACAACTAAAGCATTAGGAAAGCTGAGTAATTACACTGGACACTCACACAGTTGAGAGTAGGAAACAACGTTAGTTCTTTCTACAGAAATCAAAGGGAATTTTGCCACCAATTTCAGGTGGCAGAGGCAGGATTTCCCCCCAGGTTTGCAGTTATGTGCCTACCGGCATGCAAGGTGCTGAGGGCGGCTCCTGCGATGCGGGTGCCGCCGCAGGGTGCCGTGGCAGCAGCTCTGCCACCCGCGGGTACTGCTGCCATTGCACGGACGCAGCCCTGCTCGGCCACTAAGCCATGGAGCAACCTGCGCCTTCCCAGCTGGAGACAGTGTTCCCCTGCAGCGCCTCTTAAAATCCACTGCCGCTGGGAACAGAAGGCATTAATAAGAGGGCTAATAATTCGTAGCTAGTTTCTGCTATATATCTGTTCACAAAAAGACACTGGGTGCCTGGGAACGGATCTCAGGGTACCACGAGCTCTGCAGCAACGAACAGAAATCCCAGACCAACCACAGAATGAACAGCCAAGGCAAATCTACAGATTAAGTCACCTAAATTCATGCATCAGTGACAACTGTGGCATAAATATGAACATGAATCTGTCGCACCAATTTCCAGATGATTCCTCTCTTTATGATGTCAAATGACGTTATTGGTCAAATAACAATTCTGGCACTGGACAACCTGAACTTTGGGATATTAAAAATTCAGATAAAGATTTTTATAGAATGAGGCTTGCTAGCTCTCCCTGAGCTGTGAAGCTATGTTTTGTGGTGTTAGCTGTATTCTGAGTGCCTGTTAGTCTCTAATATCTTTCCTTTTTTCCCTTGGAACAATATTTAGATTGCCCTCAGGCAGCCCTCATACTGTCGCATGCTGCTTTAACTGTTAGTAAAAGAAAGATCCTAACTACAGAAAACAGCGGAGGAAAATGTTTGCTATCAAAAACAGGGTCTCATGCCAGAAAGAAATGTTTCCTTGTACATGTTAGGAGATAAAAAAGATCATTGTTCACAAGTCAACACTTATTTGTGGGAGAATGAGAAAGAGTGGGTGGAACCCAGTTCTAACTGTAAATGAAAACTGCACATACAAAAAGCATTACTCAGTCCACATTTTGAAAATTGTTAAGCTACACAGCTGCCAAATATTAATTTTCTCTCTATTTTTCTGTTAAATGCAGTTTTGAGAGCTAAGACATACATTTCACCTGCTTAAGATGAGGAAAAAAAAAAGGAATGCTTTTATCACTGTGCCCATGAAATCAAAGAAATATACATTACACTAAACTAGCAGATATCAAATCCATATATGTATCTTCCTTGCCTGGGCTATGTGTGGGAGGCTTCCTTGTCTGCGAAACATTTTCCAAAGTGTATATTCAAACACACACAAAAAAATGCTTTTTGGAAAACAAAGCAAACACCATTATAGAGTAAGACTGAAAACGAAGTGTGAACAAAGGGGGTTGTTTTTGCTGTTTGGAGGGTTTTGTTGGCAGTTTCAAGAGGTTTCAGATACTACTGGCAAATTGGACATGGGACACTGCTTGTAGTGGAACTATGGCCTATAGGCTGATAGTGTAGATTAACATCATTCATTACTTATTTTGTTTTTAAATATTTTGGCTGTGGGAGCTT
>JAUBNY010001121.1:577812-609962 GCA_032275445.1 Crypturellus soui | reverse complement strand
CTTGATTCTCCTTGGCAGGCAAGGGATACGTACTTGTACCGCCTTTTTAAAAGTCGTTCCGGATAATAAAAGTTGCTTCTTTCATTAATGTGAAACTAAGTTTGCAGGTGCAGATTAAATGCAGTGATGCAGCTAATGCTAGAGTAAGTGATGCCATAAGCATCAACTACAGGAGTTTGATGAGAAGATCACTTCTCCAAACACATGGGTTTGGTCCGTCTCATTCACCCAGACAGGCATGAAGGTGGTTGCTGGAGCTCTAGACACCTACATCCTGCTACCCTGGCTGGTATTTGAGCTCCAGACAGCTGCTCCAGAAACCACTGTCAGGAAGGAGGCGCGATAAGCTGAAAAACGGGATTTTCTCACAGAGCCTCCAGTCTTTCCACCAGAAAGCACAAAATATTCCTTCAAGTTCATGAAAACATGGTTTGCAAATAAAGACTCAGAACTAAAGGAAAATCACAGATGAATTATCCTTCAAACTAAGATTAGCATCTCTAGATTAGGCCCCAGGTTTCTCTAAAGCAAACTGTATTTTCCTGAAGATACCATACTGCAAACATCCTTAATCCCTTTATATCATTTAATACAAAACAAAGAAAGCCTCCTTGCTCCCTCAGAATTAACATTTGTATTTTTAAACTTTTTTTTTCTAAAAAGGTGTTACTTGCATTTTAATGAGTATTAAAAGCTAATTTAAAAAAGTGTATATGCAAAGTAGTATACAGTGAAGCATTAGAAGAGGCTAATTAGGTATGGCTATTCATGAAATTTGGTCCATTCCTTACGAATCCCCCTGACAAGGAAAGTCCTTGCGCTCTCTAGAGATATGAAGGCATTTAAACACCTCAGACCTACATCTTCAATTTAATGAACATTTACTTTCTTCTAAATGTCACTCTTGGAGGGAACAACCAGAAAAAAATGTCACAGAAGATAGCATCCCTCATGGACAGCAGGCAGTAAAAAGTGCAGGTAGTAAATCATTACCCAGACCATCACGGAAGCACTTCATGCCCTCCCTTTCTGAAACAAGGTCCAAAGTCAGCAAACGTTCAATGTGCAATGATGAAAAATTAAAACAAAAGAAGATTGCTTTTTATTTCTTCATCTCCACTTTCTTGATTTACAAGTAAGTACTAATCCCAGCAGACTGGATGCTGAATTAAAATAAAGATTTCAGAGATTAATATTCACTAAAAATGTGAAGCTTCAACTGAACATAGTATTCCCTTACAGTAGCCCCAGTTGAGCTTTCCAAAACACTTTGGTGGCCTGTTGAGCTCTTAGATAATTAATTCTCTGAAGCAGCAAAGTTAGTTTGACCCAAGTCCTCAGACTGCAATCCCCGAATTGAAAATTCTGCATCGAGAAACAAAATCAGATTTTTTGTGCCTGCTTCCCAATCTAGCGGTATCCTAATGGGAGGCTTGTCACAAAAGCTGATTAGGATAAAGGCCCATAAATCATTACTAACCTGCTTGAATTAGCTCTTCCCTGAAGGCTTGTAAAAGACAGAATTTTATCTGCTTCTCAGAGAGTCAGCCTAGAAGGCATATCATATCAGCATTATAAATCTGTGCTGAAGCATGGAGACAGAATAATGACACTAGGATAATTATCACCTATAAAATTAGAAATGCAACTTCTTTCTCTTTACTGTAAGAGAATTGCCTGACTTTTCCCGTAATGCTCATCAAAGATTTTAAATCAGACAGGTGATAAGATACCACTTGGCAAGAACTCAGTGTATGAGCAGATCGAGGTAACTATGTCATTAACAGGAAAAAGATGGCTGGTATCTGGTTGGTATCATTTTGGATAGACCTATATTTAATTAATTGTAGATATTTCCAGCTTGTGGCTAAGAATAGAAGAAAGCCAGGAGGTATTTGAGATGCGATGGGAAGCACCTCAAGTGCTGGGGATGCTGGCTGATGTCACTGCAAGGCCACTCTATTACCTCTGAAAGGTGATGGCAATCAGGGCAACTTCCCCAGGACTGGAAGCAGGAATGTCACTCCTAACATCAAGAAGTAGGATCCAGCAAACTACAGGCTAGGTAGCCTCACCTTGAGGCAATGAAGCAAGGAATCCTGGAAATCATTTCCAAACATAGGAAGGACAAGAAGGTAATCTGCAGTAATCAGCAAGGATTTGAGGGGGACCAACTTGATAGCCTTTTATGAAGTGGTGACTGGCTCAGTAGATGAGGGGAGAGTAGCTGATGTTCATCCTGACTTTAGCAAGACTTTTGACACAGTCTCCCTTAACATCCTCATTGACCAACAGATGAAGTATAGACTAGAAAAATGGTCAGTGAGGTGGACAAAACTGGTTGAACTGCCAGGCTCCAAGTGTTGCGATCAATGAACTTAGTCCAGCTGGCGGCCAGTTACAAGTAGTGTATCCGAGGGATCAACTTGGGGTTAGTACCATTTAACATCTTAATCAGTGACCTGGATGATGGGTCAGAGTTCACCCTCAGAAAATCTGCAGACAATAAAAACTGAGAGGAGCAGATGACACATCAGAGTGCTGTGCTGCCACTCTGAGAGACCTCGACAGGCTGCAGAACTGGGCAGAGAGGAACATCATCAAGTTCAGCAAAGACAAGCTTAACACTATGTAGCTGGAGATAGTCCCACACTCCAGTGCAGGTTGGGGTCCACCAGCTTTGCACAAAAAGACCTGAGGGTCCTGATGGACACTAGGAGCTGAGACTGTTCATTCCGAAGAGGAGAAGACTCAAGGGAGAACTCAGCAATATGTACACATACATAGACACAAAGGTGTAAAGATGACAGCCAGATTCTCTTCAGTGATACCCAGTAACAGGACAAGACACAAGCCAAAATACAAGACATACTGTTCAAATGCAAGAGAAAGTGTTTTCACTATGAGCGTGGTCAGATGCTGGAACAGGTTTCCCAGAGATGCGGAGTCTCCATCCTTGGAGATATTCAAAATCCAGACATGATCCTGGCTTTAAGGAGGTCACTCCTCTCTCACTGCACTTGTCCTTAGAGTGAAAACAACACCCCAAAAACGCTTACTGATCAACTCCACAAGATTCCCTGGCTCATTCACTTGGAAGTATATATGCCGTACTTGGAAGGTAGGGGCTCCTCTGTAAGGCAAAAAACATATAAAATTGCAATGGGAGATATTATGCAAATAGCAATCTTCTGCGTCCACACTTGAATTGAAAAATTGATAAGAAAAGCAAAGTATCCTGTATCTTTCAGCTTGCTGTAGTAATAAAAGCAGAAAGAAAAAAGAAATACTCTGTATTAAATGAAAAAAAGTGAAAGGGAAGACATTTCCTTTAACATTAGTTGCAACAGAACAGCCAAATCTCCAGGAAACTATAATTAAGCCAAGCCACTACACACAGGCGCCTTAAGAGAAAAATCCAAAGGCAGAGCTGTGATAGCAAAATAACCTAGAAAAGAGGTGCTCTATGCCCTTAAGCATGTAATCCAAAATAAAATTAACCCAATTCTAATTAATTTTTGCTTTAAATGATCTCTCTCACCTAAAGATAATCGCTGATGATTACAGCATTAAACCAACAATCATCATGATGCTAATGAAAATATCCCAGTGGGACAACATGGATGAAGATAAATTCCCTCACTCTTTATCTGTCATTGTCAACAACATGAATAGAGCAGAGTCCTCAAAGCAATAGCGTGGCCTGTCACTCTGCTCTCCGTTTCAAAGAACGCTGTCATCCTTAATAGCCAGCCTTACTCTGGTCAAGTAGTAACAGGATGAGATTAACGGAAATGAATTTAATGCGAGAGCTTGCTCCTGTTACATACAGCTCTTTCTGGTTCTAAAGGGGTTGTAAAGAGAAGGCAAGGACAGGAGAAGGTTACTGAATGATCTTGACTTTGTCAAAGAAACATGATTTGCACGCAGATTCATTCGAGAAAGAGAAGTCAAAGATGACATTACAGCCCTTTGATATTTGTCAGTAAAGGATTGCTCACAGCAATGCAGAAGCAGTTACAATAGAGTTATATGGATGGATTTTCTAAATCCTTGGCCCTTCTTAGTGGCATGAAGCCAGAGTTTACCGCCCCATGGCGAAAACTGACTTTCAAAGTGAAATGCATGTTTTATTTGTAGACAGTGACCAAATCACCTGCTGGGTTGACAGATTCTGGAAGAAGCCAAGGAGCGCTTGTGAGGAACTGAGTAATGTAATTTGAAAGAAAACTTGGCTCTGAGAAAACCATGGGGACTCAACCTTCCCCTTCTGAAGTCTGTCACAAAATTCACGGCAACTTCAGTGGCAAGAAGCACAAGTCACAGAAAATGTAAAGTATGAGCTATGCAATACATTACCGTTACTCCACTGCTATTAGTTTTGTTAGTCTTCCCATTTGCCCCTAGAGCTCAGAGAATCTCATTTAATCCAAGGTCTTCCACAAGGTCTCCTACAAATCTATGACCTTTGGCAATCAAACTAGAGATCAGCAAGTGAAATAAGGGCTATATTCTAAAAAATATTAAAGAACTTTTATAAATATACATAGTGGTGTAGGATGGAGATCTTAGGAAGCCACAATGACTCAAAGATATCATTACTTATTAGAAGCTGAAGTGTACAATAAAAGGATGATATTTAATCTTAATGAATTAAAGCAGATGTTTAAAATACTTTCTCTTCCCCTTTGAATGAAAAGCATGCATAGAAGAAAAAGAAGAGTTATCACATAATTCAAAATAGTCAATTACAAAATCTAAGCTACAGCTGTTTTGTTCAACATTGAGGTTTTTTGAAAGCTTTCATCAGTCTAACTCTAGATTACATTTGAAATGTAAAGTTTTTTGATTAAAGTGGGTGACTCTTAACCTCCCACTGCTATCAGTGAACATTCAATGCATTTAGAATGCTGAAAGTCAGGGAGCTGCTGATGACTGTCAAAATCTGCGGAAAACTACTTTTTCTTTTAATTAAATCCACAAAATATTTGTATTACAAAACTCAGGGGTTTTTGCTTTCCTGTTTATTTCTAGGATGGTTATTTGTAGTTGAACAGTCCCCAGATGTCCGAGCTAAAGTTAGGACTCAGTTGTTGCCGTGCTCTACCCTTGTAATTACAGATGGTCCCTATCCCGAAGAGCTTTGTAGCTAATTAGAGAGAGACAGTGAAGAACTGGAGACAGTTCTTGTGTACAGTCACAGATGAGAAGCATTTAAAACAAAAAACAACTGGATTGTTCAAATAGCAGCAGCAACAAAACCAGCACCGAGCAAAGAAATGTTTAGGTCTCAGTGAGCTGTCCAGTATTGCCCTGGCAAATCTTTCCTTTGGGCTGTGTCTGCCTTCTTTGCACAGCTGCATAACTGAGGACTGCCACATATTAATTTCCACAGGATAAATAACAGGCACATCCCCCAGCCCATTAAAGAAGCTACAAGAAGTATT
Organism: Crypturellus soui; assembly: GCA_032275445.1. Lineage (NCBI taxonomy): Eukaryota > Metazoa > Chordata > Aves > Tinamiformes > Tinamidae > Crypturellus > Crypturellus soui. The sequence continues at coordinate 604,515 of JAUBNY010001121.1, read as the reverse complement.
CTCCGAACTGGTAAGTGCATGTGGAGAGATCCTGAAAGACAGTTTCATACGTGGAACAAAAATTAAAGTGGGAGATGGACAACCGCGCGCAGCGCTCCCAGCCACGAGCATCTCCTTCGCACTGAAGCTGACACCTCGCTACATATTCAGCCAAGAGAGCAAGACTGAAGCAAAAACAGCTCTCCACCTCCTAGGACAGCTACACACAGTTCATATCTGAGCTTTCAGCTGGGCTCTGCGTCGTTTTTGGCACGGCTACTCCCCAGTGACTTGATATTTACAGAGCAATTAGAGAAGTGACTTCCAAATGCCTCTTTTTTCCAAGCAGATTTTTATAAAGTAGAGTTGGGGGAAGGTGTCTCCATGAAGAAGAGCTATCAGCACAATAGCTGACACAAGGTGCTGCTTTGCACTCTAAGGAAAGGAGTTGGAGCTACTTAAGGTACTTTTACTCCAAAGCAAAGACATTCAGCTGTGTCTTAGGAAAATGGGCAAAGTTTGGTGCCTGCAGTATGTTTGCTACAATACCCTTCCCACAAGAAACTTTGCTGCTTGCACTCTTGGCTTGCTTGCTTTGGCCATCACTCGACTCAATTGTCAGCCCTGCGGGGAGGGCAGCGCTGCACGAGGTACCTCACGCCAGCGTGGGATGGCAGAGAACCTCATGCTACACTGCCGCACTTCCGTTTGAAGGTGTTAGATATCCATTAAATACATACTTTAGGGACCTGGAAAGTGCACCACTGCCCTTGCATACCCTGACTATTTCCATTCTTCCCGCACTGAGGAAACCACAAGCTTTCCTCCTTTCAGGCAGCCTTCTCCAGCCACCCAGCCGCCATCACATCTCTGAAGGCAAGTGCATGGCAGGGACTGAGAACTGCTGAGAGCAGCAGAGCGGATTTATCGCCAAAAGCACTTCTAGCACGTGATGCCTAGGCAAACTCTGTGCTCCCCACATGGCTGCTGGAGCAATGCAGCTGGCTTTATTAATAGCATGCAGCCAAGAAGGAGCCTGTCAGCATTTCTCTCTGCTTCCTGTCAGCTTCCCAGCCTTCAGGAGAGCCTTCACATCGAGCCACAAGTGGAGGCTTTTAGTGATAAAACCTCAGCAGCAAACTACATCAATTTACTACTGAGCTTGAGCAAAGAAACAGAAGACACCCCAACTCTGACTTCTAATCCTACTGTGTCATGTGGGCCAGAAACACTAATAAATACAAGAGTAGTGATATAGGCAAAAAACAAACAAAAACAACAACAAAAAAACAGCTAGAAATAAATGCCCATAAATCACCGAGGTGCTCTCTATGTTCAGATTGGCTGCTTACAGAAATTACCACTTTCCCACTGCAAAAACCAGCACCAGTCTTTAAAACTGTTACCAGAGCTGAGCACATTGTCACAGGAAGCCTCCCCAAAGCAGCTTTGCTCCTTTTAGAGCTGCTGGCAGAACAGGCTGGATCCCCCAGGCCTGGGGCAGCTGCCTCTGCCACTCTGTGGCTATCTTGAAGTTTTATGAAATTTTCCTTCAAAATGTAATCAAGCAATTTCTTCTGAAAATAAGTGCTTGATACACAAGCAAATTAACTTCTCTGTGTGGTATCAAGAGACAATTTCTGCATTGGTTTTATCAAAGACACTTGACTGATATTGGTCTCCAATGCTTTGGTCTTAAATTCAGTGCTTAAACTCAGTCTTTGTGTAAGGCCACATTTCACAGATCAGCTTAAAGAATGGAGCTGGATGCACTTGGAGGTTAAGTTCAATTTGCTTAGGCCACCCTACAGTTTGATAATGAGACCATGGGGAAGTACCTGCAAGGACAGAAAAACACGAGAATAGAGTGTGCTGATGCTCTGGCACACACCACAATATATTGCTTGTGTAAACTGTGGCAAGTCTAGCATTTTACAGCAGATTATGGCTGTTTTTGTTGGTGGTGGTGGTTTTTTTTTTTTTTTTTATCTCTCCTCTCTCCAAGACATACCAAAGCTGGAGACCCCGATAAGCAAAACCTCAAAGCAACTTCATGTTTTAAATTTGAAACAGACACTTCCAGCTATCCAAAAATTGGTACAATATTAAAGGCAGATCTGTACTGAGCAGTGCAATCACTCACAGCCACGGCTCTGACCTCCTAACTCTGCCAGACACAGGAGCATAGGGTGTTTGCAGTTGAGATGCTCGTGCTCAAGCACCAAAGTGCTGTTGCCTGCCCGAGTCACAAACATCTTCCTACATTTGCTCTCACCATAGATATCTACAGTCCTTGGTGGCTCAAAAAGACAAGAAAACACATTGGAAAAGCATAATTGCCTGGGAGGGTCGGAAAAACAAATTTGTCATAATACAGGTCCGGATTACAAAAAGCTGAGGGATTTCTGTCACAGACTCCTTCCAGCCTTTCCCAGGCCCTTTGTGCAAGGCCTGTCACGCTCTTCAAATTGCCACGAGCAGCATGTTTGTAGCAAGGAATTTCCACAGCTGTGTAATCACATTTTATAGCCTCCTCCACAGGGCCAAGATCAGCCAGTTCACCTAATCTGCCTGCTATTCGAGCAATTTTTATATAAACTCAGTTAACAGAATGGGAGTGTCAGAGTGGCACCGTGCCCTGATCCATCAGGACAAGCAGCTCACGCAAACAGCCTTTCTGCTCAGGGCATGTCCTGATTACACACCCTGTTATTTCCCTGCCCTCGACTAGTTATTGTTCCTGGGTTTTGTTTCAAACTAAGGTACTGTACAAACAAATTAGATTGTCCTTTGCACCAAAAGTCTTGCCAGCCTGGGAAAGTCACTGCAAAATGGGGCTTCCGTGACAAAATGGGCCATGTTAGGCGCTACTGTTCCACTGGGAACACGCAAACAAAAACCGCAGCTCCTGGGTCCACTGTGGCACAGAGTGCCCCAACAGAGCGCCCTGTCCCTGCAGGGCCACCATCCTCTATACTCATTACACCCAGGTACCGGACGCCAATGTCCTTACATGCGCATCACATGCTCATCCTGCAGCACCCTTAAATGTTCTTCTCCCCCTTCCCTCAAATAATCCAAGGACACTAGAAGTACAGCTTCCAAAAACACTTGTTTGGCAATAAAATTAAGAGGATAATTATAGAAAAAGATATGCTAATACTTTGTTAATGAATTAAACTACTACAAAGCAGCAGAGAATCACGAATGCTCTGTATGGTGGGAAATTTCCTTCATAAATCTCTCCCCATTTGGAACAAGACTGTAATCCAGACTGCTCAAATACTTGGACAAAATGACACTTTGTTTTCTATACAGCGCCAGAGAAACAAGCATTTATCTAATTCAGGAGCCATCCTACCGTGGTCACCCTCACGGCAGCATTTGTAAGTCACACGGATCTCCAGGGTGCTCAGCCGCACACTGGGTTGAACTGGAAGCTGCAGTGCAAATCGCAATTTAGACAAGACTCAAGTTCTTATTTACACTTGCCATACAGAGTCCTATCCAGAGTTACACAATCAGCTGTTATCATAAGCCTCATTTAAGACATGCAGGGACATTGCCGATTTGGACTGAGGTGTGGGCAAATTCTACAGGCTAAAAGCAAGGCGAGTGTATTCCTGCCTTTCACAGCCATAGCCACTCCTGCTCTGCAAGAGAGCAGCAGACACATAGCAGGCAGTGAAAAGAATCCAGTAAGTGAGCAATCTTCTTCCATTGCTTACATACCATACTGGGCTAAGCTATGCCCTCTTATGTTTTTCTTTCTTAGAAATTTCTATTTTAGTCTCCCAACTTATCCCCATTCCCTGAAGTCCAGGCTCACTTGGCACAGAAATAACTGACGAGGAGACTGGAGCTACAGAATGAGCCTGTCCCTCCACAGAGGTCCCTGCCTGCCTGGGAAGCACAGCCCATTTCACAGATTCCTGATGCCCTGAGTCAGTTCCACTGACTTACTACTCACCTTGCCTCTCCTCTCCTAAAGAGGGCTAAGGAGACAAAATATTTAGCTTTGATGTTTCTTTCCTGTTCATGGAAGCTGCCTTTCGTTTTTGCTCTTCTGCGAGATGCTGGATGTTTGTTGTGACAATAATGGCTGTAAATCTGCACAGGTCAGACCACCGCAGAACTCAGATTTGCATCTCAAGCGTGAGATTTCATTGTCATTGCCTTGCATTTTATCAATGCCTAGAATTAGTGCTCCCTCCTCAGCTATCTCAGCTCGGCTTGAAAAAGATGCACATCCTAATTTATGAATAGGGAGGAAAAACTATAGAGAAATGGCTCTCTCTGGACAAGATTTGAGGCTGCCTACCTGAATCCAATAGCTTGTTATACATTGATCAAACCTCAGGTGTCACATCAGGCCATTGATTTCAAGAGGCAATGCTGCTTAAAGACTAAGGACATTATATGGGCCCAAGTTTTTGATAGCTCAGTCACATAACCCCTTCAAGAGAAGCCATTTAAAACTGAAACTACCAGTCAGCCTTGGCTTTTCAATTATGCTTATTCACAGCCTCTCTGGCGTAAGAGACTTTCTACAGAAAATCATTAAATTGTCAGTCTCGTAAACTTCCAATTACCTTCCATAATAAAACTACACAGTAGTTAATACCAGACATTGCTCCAGGTGTTTATAACCACATTGATGCTGGGAGAGAGCATGCCGAGCAGAATGAGATCTTGTATTTGGTTTTTATTTTCTATTAAGTAATTTATGGACTGCCCTCTGCCCAGAAGCACCAGCAACATTTTTAGATCTTCACCTGAACAGTAAGATTCTGACACCAATCAGTGGTTTAACAACTCCCCCGTGCACCCATACGTCAAACTTGTTTCAATGCGGACAAAGATGCTTTGCTTAAGCCCACAGCACTCAGGAGCACTAAGCAGGAACATGAAGCTGCATCAGCCACAGGGTCTGTCTGGAGAAGAGCTGCAAGGAGCAGCCACTGGCAGCACCTTCACACAGAGGAAATTCACTGTGCAAAACAGCAAACAGGTCAAGCAAAGGCAGTAGACAGGAGGCAAGAGTCAGTTATTGATAGAACTTGCAATAAGATGGAAAATCTTTGCTTCAGATTGCTGCTCTGCTTATTGCCCCCAGGAAGAGCCTTTGAGCTCTTCAGTGCCCCAGCCATGTGCTGACACTGCACAAGTAGGAGGAGGGCTTGGTGCACCCAGTAGGAGCCATGGGTTCACTCCTCCATGCAACTCAGCATTCTTCCAGCTGGGACACTGAAATGTTGGGCACCCTGACTTCTTGGCTGGATAAAACACCCAAGCAGGGGGTTTGGCTTCCAGAGCTTCTATGGGAAGTGGGGAGCCTGACTGCAGGGCAGCATGGTGGCATGCAGGATACAATTCCATCCTATACCAATTTTAAGTCTTGACATTTGCAATTCCGATGAAAGGAAAGCTTTTCTAACATTTTGATGAGACGGAAAGTGCATCTAAACATCTACTTCTGGTCTGAAATCTAAGAGGCCACTTAAATTTAGTTTGAAACACTTACCTGTGGCCAACCTAACAGGGCACAGCTCTGTAGCGGGGCACATGGTCCAACAAATTCTGTCCCTTCTCAACACCTGAACATGAAATTTCTGCATAATCAGCAGTCTTTCTTCCTCTTTCACCAAAAAATAGTCATCAGGAGTTGGAGCTAACACTCATAACAGTTATTTAGGAAAACTTATGGAAATAGAGAATACCAAAAACTCATTAGTCCACTCTTATATCTCAGGTAGACTAGTATCAGACCTGCCAGAAAACAGTTTGAGGAAACCTGAGGCAGGCAATTGCAGATTAAGCAGTGGGAAATTTCCTCCTAATATCTCGGCTGGAGGTTGTCCTGTTCCCTAAGGCACAAGAAAAATGTATCTGCCTTTCAAATTTCAACAGCCTCATTAAGCAGCCTCACTGGCTAAGAAAACTGCAAAGGACATAAGGACTTAACAGGCTGATCTAGGTTAAGTCTCTTGTGAAACTCACTGCAGTTTTATTCCATATCCTTTTGGATATCATTTCATGATAATATAATGAACATACCCAAAATGAAGCAGCACTTTGAAGAGCTCAGACACATGCCCAGCCCTATGCCAAAAAAGACAATTATCTTTTTTAGTATTTAGTGGCCTAAATACTAACAAATACAAAAAGTTAAGCACACTAGTTTCTTCTCTTATGTGATCAGGTAGAAAATTGTCTTCTATGAGATTGCAAAGTTTTCCCCCAGGTGCTCCTTCAGCACTTTTTTTTCCTGCCAGAAATGTTCACAGAAAAAGTCTAATGCAAAATTACCAGAACTTGGATGGTGATGAGATGGTGTGTAAGAATACCCTGCTCTTACACAGACCTCAGTTTGCTTGTTCTGAGTCTAGAGGGGAATAAAAATGAAAGCAAATAAACAAAAACTGGAAGAACCCTTTAAGTTTCCTTTTAGACAAGCTGATGAGATGAGACTAGCACGGCTTTCCCGAGCTACCTTTGCTCATCCATGCTTCTTGTGGGAATATTGATCAACCAGGAGAGGCTTTGAACTTATGCATAAAACTCTTTCATCTAAAGCTTCCACAGGAGGTTTAAAAGAATACAAAATACCACATCCAAAAAAAAAAAAATGTTGCAACAAATCTAGGTTTTTTTTCCCCCTTGTGGAAACAGGCACATAATACTTTTTTTTTTCTCTCTCTAATTAAGTAGTCCTGAAAGATCTTTCCTTTTAATCTCAGAATCTAAAATTAAAGCAAATTTAGTCAACAGTGTTATTGAAAGCTTGCATCTCAAAACATAAACTGAAAACCAGCATTAAAAAACACTCACATAAATGAAAAAAATAGTAGATTTGTTATGAAGTCTTTTGTATGTGCTGGTATTATAGGAGGAAAATAATCAAAGCAATAAACAACTCAATGAGAACAGCCTTGCCTTTGTTTGCAAGGTGAACACTGTGTTTTTCAATTGGATTTGGTCTGGATTGCAAAATTCAGAAGTGTTGTTAAAGCATTAAAAAGATATCCTCCCTTAATTTTCCTCCCTTAATTAGGCAGCTTTGAACTTTTATTTGCTTTTTATTTCTTGAGTTTCATCTAGGTATTAAAGTCATATTCAGTGAATATATTGAACTGCTGGGAAAGAAATTAGCTGAAAGCAAGCTTTCTTGCTAGAGAAAGTAGCACTAAGATTTAACCATCCAACGAACTTTTCCACTGATAGAAGAGACTGTTTTGATAACGATGATTCATTTTTCCTTACTAAAGGGTCACCTGCCCCTGGGACACTTGTGCCCTCCCTCTGCTTACTAAACACTGCCTCCGGTATCTCTCCAGGGGAGAAATGGACCTCCACAGGCTACGCTTGCACTGATTTAGCTAACACACCCCCATCTGCAAATGGGAATAACTCCTTGTAAAGCACTTTCAGGATGAATGGCTTTTCAGATGACATTTCAGCATTATCACTGCTCTGTTTCCAACACTATCAAAGCCAAAAGAGAGGCTGAGATGGCATTTGAATAGCAAATTCACTTTTTAACAGATTTTGCTAAAACATTTAATCAGAGAAGAGTACATGACATAGATGAGGGTATGTGCTGGAACAAACTGTTAGCAAATATTCATCCTGGAACAATATATTTGGACTAATCAGTATCCATTTTTTTATTTCCTTTCTGCAAACTTCTCAATAGCTGCATTTTACTAGTTTAAATATTCATGAAAGATGATGAATCTTAAATTCAAATGTCCAAACACTCACTCCAAGTATCGCATCATATTCTAGCTGTAAAGAAAATCCTATTCTAGGAAGCTGCTGTAAGATAAGACACCCAATCAAAGGTCAGAAGCTGGGGACTGTGAGACCTAGGTAGTAACTACGTCAGTAAGAATGGCCCTTTTTAGGGGACTGATTTAGGAAGGAAACCCAGAAATTACTTGCTGGAGACAATCCCAAATAAATTCAGTTAATACAGAAAGCTGATTTTGGAAAATGCACCCTTCAGTCTTATATTGTTTTTAGGGAAATAATTTGGGGGTTGTGACCACAAGTGTGTGGATCGTATGTATTACATAAACTGATTGCACAGAAAAGGCCAAAAAGAAGCCCCCGGACCGTGACAATCTTGCTGCTGCCTCGGTGTCTAAAGCTCTTCTGGAGGGTGGCTGGGTTTGCACTGGAGACTGGGAGCAGGATAAGAATAGACACACCTGCTGAAGTCCAATTTGTATAGAAATTTTGGAGTGAAATTAGCATCCGTCACAGCCTAAGCGAGAAAGCTGATACCCTCCAACTCCACTGCCAGCTGTGCACTCAACCTTCTCTCTGGTCTTTAGGGTTCACTAAGGAGAGCCTATGGGCTTTCCTTGGTCCTGTCCTAAAGAAAAGCTAAAGCTTCAAAACGGAGTTAGGCAGCCCAGAAAAGCAACAGCACCACTTCATTAGGAGTGCACGTTGTATTAAACCAACGATCCTGAAGTCGCATTTGTATTTTGATGATTTACATGCCTATGCAGCACTGCTATAGTAAAGCCTTAGGGTAGCAACAAATGAGTCGAAAAAATTCCCGTGTGGCCCGACTGTCCTCAGGCTCATTACCCCTGTCTCTGAGCAGGCGCAACCAGCTCAGACGAGGCCTCAAGGTGACGCGGCGCCCGCTCTGCACGGGGCCACCCAGACCTGTAGCGAGGCAGCCGCAGCAGCGCGCCTGCTTGGTGCTCCAGGGACGACCAGTTTTGCCTCTCACCATCATTCTTCCCGCTGACAGCACAAACAGGCTGGACTTCTGGGTCTACTGATCCTGTGACTGACTTCAGACTTGCCTAAATTGCGGTTCTGTTTCCCTATCCTCCCTCTTCTGCCTGCAGCGAGGAGTACTGCAATGTTTCTACCTATTCCTGTACTTCTCCCTAGTCCTAACCATGAGCCAAGCCAGGAGAGCTACCCACTCAACACAAAACAGCACAAGAAGAGCAATAGAGCAGTCAGATCATAGTGGTTTCCATGCGTCTCAGTTTGCAGCAAAGCAGAGGTGCAAGGTAGCACGAATACAATGCAGCTCTTGAACAGGCAACAGCTGAACGGGACCAGCTACTCCAGGTGTCCTGCAAAGCCGACACAGCTCTGCCTCTAACCTGGAACTCCTTGGTAGGCCTCCGACTATAGAATTACCAGAAATTACCTTTCTCCCATGTTCGGGCATAGTCCCAACACAGTACTCCATTGCACCACACAGAGGTGGACACAGCCTTCCAGCTGATTCATCTTCAGCTACTTTCCACACACCAGATTGATGCAGTTGCCTTGAGACAGGAAGGACAGACAGGTAGAACAGCTGCATTATGCCTATTTTCACCAGATGCTGTGTCACTAAATTGCACCATGTGATAAATTACAGTATACTATTAATCCCATCATCCACAGATTCACTATTATCTTACAAGTCTGCACATGACAAAAAAAGAATTTCTTTTTTCCCCCAAATTTCTTTCTAAATTATTCTGGCTCAGTCAAGAACAGTAGCATTCAGTCAGCTTAGTGACTACCTCTTTTGACCCTCTGGCATTAAAAGGGGCAGGCCTAAATTGTCGCAACCCCCCAGTAGCAAGTGGTTCATGTGATGGACTTCCATGTTCTGCTGTCACCCTTGGACTTGCACATGCATATTTACTGTGAGCCAGTTTAGGGCAGACAGGAAAGCTCTAGCAGGAAACTGTTTGAACTGTCAGTCTTTACACTGAAGATTATTACTTTTTAAATCATCCATTTTCTCAAGAGATTTCAGGTGCTCCAGTTCATGTCCCACGTTCCCCTCCCCAGCCGCACTGCTCATGCTGGGCTGGCTCCCGAGAGGAGCAGAAGAGACCGCTGCACAGTGGGCGCTCGAAAAGCATGAAATACCACAGGTACCTACATGGCAGCTGCAGTGGAGAGAGAAGCCTTGGGAATAATAAAAATACAGGTTAGCAATTTTGTTATATTCAAGCCAGGAGAATTACTGAATGTGAGAGAGCTAATTACAGGTAGCAATATTGATAGGCAATTCCAGCCTAAGAGAGCAGATTATATCCATTTATTGCGTGTGTGTATGTACTTCCAGAGACACTTGCTACTGTTATCTGAGGAAATTATGGTAACAGTTGCAGTTTATTTTCTCCACTGTAATGAAAAGACAGAATTTTACTTTTTTTTTTTTTTTTTTTTTTTTTCCTTTTTCTCTTCTCTACAAGGATCTCTCAAGGCTTCGAAAGAAAATAATTGTAGCTCTTTGACAGACAACCTTCTGATCTTTTTAAATCTTTATTCTGTAAGGAAATTTTCCGGAAACAATTTTCCTCATAATTACCGGCCTGATTAAGGTGAGCATTTCCACAGCTTTGATGGCTTTGTAAATCAGTTACTGCCTTTCTCTTACAGGGAACAGGAACACACTTTGTAATGAAGTTTTACTATGCAAAGTGGCTGAACGATAATGTAATTAACATCTATCCTAAGACATCTTCTACGCTTTAAAGTAACATGCACATCCTTTCCCTCTTTTGAGTGCCAAGATGGAACAAGAACTATTCTGAATACCCACACAGAAAGGATGAGGTTATAACTTTCCTTTATTTTCACCCTGTCTTAGAAATACAGGAAATTTGAAGCAGCTTAGTAATAAACTGATAAAAATATGAGCTAAGAACCTCAAAAGAACCCAAAAGTTATTGCTTTTTGAAAGAAAATTGAGAGATGAAGGTGAACAGATTACTTCTATTTCATTCTCACATGAAATTACATGTTACACGTAACCCAGTGACCTTAAATGGATCAACTTTATTTACTTTCTCACCTTACAACCAATGTGGAACTCAGAAGTTCTCTTGGAAACTATCACATATACATCTTTTATGGAAATAATATAAAACCTTAATGAAATTGAGGAAGACAACAGCATATATGCCCAATTTTGCATATTCAGGTAGGAAAAAAAAAAAAAAAAAAAACATAAATTCCCAGCAAAATTCCCAGGATGCTATGGAAATTCACTTCAGTGGGCACAGGAGGTAGTAATCCCGAGACCTCTCTCCCCAGAGCCCATAGCGCCAGCTAAGTGGAGAATTAGTCAATTAGCAAAATCGCCCTGGAACAAGCTAAAAGGGAATGTGGTAAGTTTTCCACGCATTGACACCTAAAATGGAAAAGAGCAGCTGCCGGGAAATTATTCAGTTTGTTATGAAGTGGGCAAAAATGCAAGGTTTGGCATAGCAGCAGTTGTACTCTATAACCTAATGGTTTCCTTTTTGCTAAATACATCTGCTAGTGCAATAATCTTTGTGTGGAGCTTCTTCCCCGATCCACCAGCATTAAATATTGTGTGAAGTTCACTCAGGGTGAATACAGTGAATACTAGATGCATCAGATCTACAGAGAACAGAGGTCCCAATCCATGCGCCAGGACAGAGCCTGGTGCTTGCCCTGAGCCAGACATGTCAGACCTGCCAGGCAGCCGTGGGAGACCCCGGGCCCACGTGGGGTGGGACCCGCCAGCCCTGCCACTCGCGGTCAGCCCTGTTGCGTCCTGCTTGGTTCGGGACACTCCACACCAATGGGCCAGCGCTATGATGGCAGAGTGCTCAGGGCCCTTCCTGAGGGCTTAATATCATTTGCAGGTGTGTTAAGTGCACTTTCAATAGAATTTCATTACCCAAGATATTATCAAAAATATGAGATAGTATCAGATTCAGAACACAGAAAACAAAAGAAAACATTTTCCCTTCCTACCTGTACATAATAATGCTGTACCTAACATCTGTCACAGAGTTGGAAAACATAATGGAAACACACGATAATGCAAGGCTAATTTAATCTTTCAACAAGCAAGAACCCAAAACAGCTGCAGGAAAGCACAAATGAGTCAGTGTTTCAGCTACAAGACTATTACTTTTAAATAATTATTAATCTTGCTTCAATTACACGGCATGTGATTCAGCCTCTGCATTGCTATTATCTCCACGGGGAGAGCTTTTCATACATAAAAACATAGGATTTATGGTGCTGATCCCTAAAGATCATTTGGAAAGTGCTCCCTGGCCACTAATAAGAAGTGCCTAGAGTCTTTTTTCTGATTGACAAATATTAGTGGCTAATGTTGCCAACAAAATCAACCTGAATGCATACATATGCTCCCAAAAAGCTCAACGATAAATGCTTTGGAGCAGAGAATTTGTCTATCATTTAGTATGCCCATTTAGGGGAAATGAATTTCTTGCCCACTCATTTCTTCTTGTTGTAAATGGCAAGACTTGGTTTATACTGCACTTTACACACTTCCCAAAGGCTACCAGAGCTGTGGTGCGAGTGAGGATTCCTGTTAAGGGCCCCAGCAACAAAGGTGACTCGGCCTCAGCACTGCTGCATCTAGGTGCGTGCGGGCGCTTGCGGAGACGTGGAAATCTGAAGATCGGAGTTATAAAGGTTGGCACTTTTCACAGGCAACAAATCTAATCAAGAAGGGAAGATTTTCAGTGCAAGCGAGGGAACTTCATCCTCAACTTCTCTACCACAGTCTGCATCCTTGTATTTCATGTATATATGACATTTCGGCACACATGGCTTAACTGAATCACCCTTAGTCTATACATATGTTTAGGAGGGTTAGGCTATTATAGCCAAGACTCAAACTATATTAATGTCCTCAATATTTTTAAACCCCTTATTATCTACATAAAACTGCAAAATTTATGATTCATATAGAATGATATGATAAACACTACCGCCATTATTCATTTTCAGATAGCATTAAGAGGCACGTCGCATTTTGTTTACATGAGATACAATGTTAATGCCACATAACAGACTGCTCTTTTTTCCCCTGTGGAAAAAAAAACCCTTTATTTCTAAACTATTATTTTGCATATGCAATTCCTATTTCATTAGGAATCCCAATGCCTTGGCTTTCAGCTGGCAAGTCCAACACGGTGTGCATGTTTCGCCAGATGCCTGGGAATTTCAAGGAAATGCCACATCTCTCTTGACTGCAAGAATAACCTGTCTATGCTTGGTGCTAGCACCTGAATTAAAGCATGGATACCTTCTGCTGATGCCACATGTCAGCTCCACCAGCACTTAGAAACAGCCTAAGCCACATCAAACTAGGCAGTGACCCTAACAGCACTGCATTTTCCAGAGACATATTATTGCCTTTATGAAGTGTGTCGACCTCAGACCACCAGTGTTTAAACCTTGCTTCTTTTGAGGGCCTTGAGACCTGTATCCCCAGCAAACACAGCTGCCAACTGCCTGCCTTGGGCCCAAGCCACACACTTGCAGCAGATGATCTGTTTGGTCCTTTCGCCAGCAACATCATAGAGCTACACTTTCGTTCTAGCATTTTTCAGAGAATGATGGTGGTCATTAGTGCCTGGTGTCACCATCATCTGAATGTGTTTACACAGTCACTTGTGATCACACTCCCTATTTGTTGCAATGTTGGATCTGCAGTGGATGCTGATTTGTACTCAAACTGCTACAGAAATCTCTATTTAATGCTGCCCACTCCAGGTACAGTTAAAAAAAAAAAATCTTATTTTCTTATTTTTAAGTGCAAGCAAATCAATTTTCCCGTTAATACCCAGTTACTTGTACATGATATTCACCTAGAGCTGTTTTTGCAATCCTCAGAAGAATATCCTTTTTGGCAAATCCCACTTCCTGTGGGGAAGCTGCTAAATCCTGTGCTCTCAAGATTAGCTCAGCAGCACTTTCCAATAGCTTGGATTACTGCAGTCCCAATGGGCTCCTCCTCGCTTGCCAGAGAATACTTTCTTAGTCCCTTCATCCCCTGCACCTCCCACTCCCAATGGAAAACTACAGCTTTGACCCACAACTGCCATGATATAAGGGCTGGCTGAAAGATAAACCATGTTAATTAAAACTCCCTCATCAGCTCCCTTGCAGAAAAACGGGCTTATGGCAAAATAAATGCAAAGACACACAAAAAGGAAATGAGAGGAGAATGCTGGGGTTACAGCTAACTGGGCAAGAGGCGATGACAGGAACATGCAGGTGAGAGGAGGCAGGTGGACGTGGGCTGAGCTGCACAGCCAGGCACACCGGGCAGAGAGGCAGAAAACCAGCAGAGCTGAATGCACATGACAAGCAACAGTAAATGCAAAACCAAAACAGGCAGCAGCAATTGTTACTGCCTCAAATACCATTATTAGCCACAGCCAGGAAGCTCTAGCAGCAAAAGGGAGAGATTCAGACAAAAGATAAAAATCAACCGAACAAGGAAGAATCAATCAAACAAAACCTATGAGCAATATAAAATCACTTAGGAGCTTATTGACGTAATTTCTAGGCACTCGTCTGCTAAAACCAGGGTACAGTAATAAGAGCCGAGTTATTTCTGGAGCCTGGATGTGGGTCACCTGGCCCCACTGCCACGTGGGGACGACAGCACAGGCACTGCAGGAGGAGCGGTTCCATCCACAGCCTGGAGAGCCCCAGCAAACACGACCAGTCTCCGAATTTGGGGATCAAGCCCAACGACTCTGCATTGAAAAGTCTCCTCATGTCATCCAAGGAATAAACTGAGCAACCTAAAAAACTCCTGGAGTTGTAGTTCAAAGCAAAACCTCAAGTAATTCAGTTCTGAACAGAAAGTATCAGCCATCTTCTTGGTCCCAAACTAGACCAAGAATTCAGCGTAATTCCTCCTCATCCAGAAAAAAAGAAGTGATTTAATGCAGACTGAAGTGCTTCATTTTTATCAGAAGGTTCAGGAATGCAGCTGCGACAAGGCTGGGAACAGGATGAAGAAAAGCCCTCTCATTGCCTCACAGAAACACTCAGCCTTTCCTGAGAAGGTCCCCTGAAAGGAAGCATCACTGTCTGGGCAGGATTAAATGACCACTTCATTAGAGAGCAAGCTCTACTGGCAGTATTTGACAGCACTAGGAAAGAAATGCTTGCCTTCGATTTGAAAAAGTTAAACCTCTGATTTCTGAGATCCCACATACAAGGCAGCTGTGGCAGAAAGAGATACAAGTGGGAGCTTGAACTATGTATGCTTTCTAGGACAGATTTAGAGAATAAGATGTTTCATATAATAAAGTTCATAATTTAGTCTATGTTGTATCCTTTATAATTTAATGAAAAGTATCCTCTAAATAAATATCATTACATATTTAATTTATGCTTCTAAAATTTAAAAAAGTATCAAAATGTAGCAAAATCTACTGCTGTAATCAACTTTAATTACATCCTTTTTCCTCCAAACTTAGAAACATGGCCCAGATTCACGCTTCTGGCTTGGGTACAGGAGGAACAGGCTCTCTGATGTTCTCTAAAGTACCTCCACAGGTTAAGATTAGGAATTTCAACCTGCCCTTCCATCCCCATTACAATAGGATGAAAGGGAGAGTGCAGTCCTCTTCAAAGAGTATAAATGTTTTAAAAGGTAAATTAGGAAAAAAATAACAGGATCAAAGACTCCAAAGATTAAATGGTTGAAGAAAAAAAAAAAGAAAAAGAAAAAAAGAACTCTTACTACAGACATGGGTTAAAATCTTTATTAGAGTGTCAGAGTTTTGTTGATCTCATCAAATATAGGAGCAGCTTCCAGAAGGCAGGGAATAAGCACGCGTGAAGGCACGTGTGCTTCAGGGAACAAGAGGAAAGGGCACTTCAGTGCCACCGCCTCCACTTATCTGCTGTGACGCCACAGGCTGCAGGGAGCTCCACGTAGGTCTCCACTGCAAACAACGCTGCAGTATCAGAGCAGCACTTGCAAAGCAGAAGTGCTGACCTGCTAACGTGACCGAGTGGTCTATAATAGCTTTCTAGAGCATTTTGAGGGACAGGGCACACAAGCACCTTGCAGCCACTGCTACAAGGCGGACTATGCGCCCCAGCTAGAGCTGCCTCAGATTCCTTTAGGACAACACAGGAAGCTGTCAAGGAGCTTCTCAAATACTTCTGCTCTCACTTTACTTGAGTAGTTTTGACAACTCAGTCACTGCTCTGCGTGGTTGAGAGAAGAGCTAAGGTCCCTTCCATGCCACAACTGACACTGGAGGGCACAATCCAGCTGGGGACTTCAGCTTCCCAGGTTAAGGCAAAGGATGGGATGGGGAAGCACAGTTCCCACCCAGCACAGACAGTGCTCATCAGCAACAGGGAGCCTCCTCCTGATCCTCATACTCTGCTCTCACAAGTAGAGACAGGAAAGTTCTCTGTACTGACTGCACTTGGCACAGGAGAAGTGCAGAAGACAAGGGCCCTCATTAAATGCACCCCTTGGTTTAGGCAGATGGGAAAGCTCTTAATAGCATTTTAGCCCTGATCTCACTTGTTCCTGCAGAACAGATGCAATATGTAATTTACCATAGATGATGACATTTGAAATAATTCAAAAATCATTGATAAAATGAAATTATATCAAGCTAGATACTGCCATCTGCTATGATTTCAAGAATTCACCTGATACTCACTTATCTCATGACTGGAGCTTCAGGATACAGAGGATTTTGTATACATTTGAGACAGTGTCAGAAAAAAAAAAAAGACTATTTTTCAGGGATAGACTGATGCGTTTTGTGCTGTTCTGCTTTGTTGCTCTCTGTAGCCAGTTGTGCAAGTCTAGACACTTGTCTCTGTCTCTCCTCTATATAAAAAAAAGCAAAGTAGTCTCTCCTCCATATAAAAAAACATTTAGAGCCTCTCCTCTTATTGACAGATATACCTTGCAATACTCATCAATCTAAATTCATGTAAAACAAAACAAATTCTAAAACTCCTGTGGAAAAAAGTTCTTTTTTTCAATAAGTTCTACTAAAACCGTGTCCGGAAGTCCAAGGAAACATTGCAACAAATTTCTCATCAAGAACCAGCCAAGAGTTGGCGTGATGGAAATCTCACTCACCACCAATTGCACTTACACCAATAGCCCCGAAGGAACAGAGGGGATTTAAACTGAAAAACTGAGATTTATTGCAACTGGAACCAGAACAGGTAACATATAAAGAAGAAAAACAGTCAAAAAACATTCAATAATTCAAAATCAATAGGAAACAATCTCTGCTCTGACCACTAGCTTCTTATAGAGTGGGATTTTTCTTTTCCCTAGACTTTTTGGGTGACACCAAAGCCTGCCTACTTCCCTTATTCTCACCCCTCTCATCCCACTTGCAAAACAAACAGCTCAAAAGAGCAAAATATTCAAACAAACACAAAAAATATATTGTCCTGTCTGGGAAAAATGCTGAGACTCCATTTTACAGTATCTCAAGGCGTAGTGCAATAGGCAGAGTTACTGGCCCCTCATTAAAAGAGAACCTGGGAGCTCAGCACCACCTCGCCTGGCCTCGCCTTACACTTCAGTAAGGAGTACAAGTTATATAGTAGCCTTCTGATCTATTATTCAGAGCTTTCTAAAATTTTTATATAGAAATACAATAGATGGTTAATTCTATATAAAGTATATTATATTTTCTTTCAAGGTAATTACAAACTCCATTATAAATTTAAAAATAAACTAGAGGCAGTCCTAAACTAAGATAGCAAAAAAGTCTTGCTGGAACACTAAGCTGATAGGAAATGCTTTGAGTCCGAAGTCTCTTAGTGGATCACAGAAATATTAAGCAAAAACAAAATAAATGCTTAGACAGAGAAAATGTGGATATCAGATGAGACACAAAGGTTTGAAAACATCTCCCCCCCACCACATCCTGATTTGAAATCAGCAACTTTCAGTGCAGAGGATGGACTAGAAATTCCTACAAAACTTACATTGTCCTTTCTCAGTTTCTCCAATGCAATTTCCAATAATATAGAAAAAATGAATACAAAGGGTATATTACCAGCACAGAATTGTCAAGTCCACCTTTGCTGTATTTATGCCTATGCAAATTAGTTGAAAAACTGGAGAGGGCTCACAGCTCCCCCTAAGATGTATTTCACACAAATGTGCTTTACATGATAAATTCTTTTCTCCATATCAAACATTATAGACAATAACTTCTCACATTTTCTATATTACTTACATTTTCAACTTGTACTTGGCAGAAGATTGATCAGAGTCTAGGAGGTAGCAGACAAGATCCAATGGCTGGAAAGTAGTGTTAGAAATAGTCAACTACACCTGAGAGGATTTGGGGGTGAAGGGGAAGAAAGGGGGTCTAAGGTGGTAATGGAAGTTAACCTGTAATTGCCCACAGCAGAGAGAGGATTCCCTACTAACTAAAAGTTTTAAACTAAAACTTGCATCTTACTAAAACCCTTCTCCAATTTGCCCACTGGGCTCATGTGGAAATGGGTGAAGTTCTGCAGGCTGTGTTTATGCAAGGACAAATGAGATGGACAAAATGACCTCCTCTTCCCTTAAAATGTGGATAAGTTAGCAGAAACTAAATGAAATGAACTTTATGGTATTGCTGTGGGTTACTGTGCAATTCTGGCCCTGCCCCATCCAAAGCACAGATCCCCACTTAAGGATACAACAACTCTAAGCTTTGGGCTTCCTCTGCTAAGTTCACCATGAACATATCTCTGTTATCTGGAAAATGTTTGGTGGTTATGAAATCATGACCTGAAATTAATAAACTGTTAAAGTGATCTGCCTGAAGTCTACTTACTGTCATCAGAAATGAAGGCCGAAACATGTCATTTTGTTCCTCTACTAAATTCCTTGCTTAAGTTCAGTAATAGCAGAACTATTCTCCTCCTACACTCACATGCACACTGTCAAATTTAGGGGATGTAACACAACTGATACCAAGAGCTACTAGCAAAGGCACACCAGTCCATTTGTTTCTTCAGCAGCAAATAAATGTTTTTAAAACACTCAGGGTAGATAATGAATATTTACACTGCTCAATTTTAATTTTGCAACAATTTGCATATATAGGATTTGTCACTTTCACAGACCTCAAATCAAAAGCCGTCATTATGTAAAATGTCTGCACTGGCCTTCAGTACAGGGAGCAGCAAACACTCGCTGCCATTAATTCCTCCGTATTCATCGATGCCTCAGTTTCAGACCTGATAATAATTAGAAGCTTTTTCACATCCTATTGGTTTTGTCCGAGACAATTTGCTGTGTCAAGACAACTCACATCATTCTATATGATTAGACCTCCAAAATCACAGTACCTGAATGAAACGAGTCCTGCAGCCCCCCACCTTGCAGAGCTGAGTCAGCTGCACTGAAATACCACTTTACTGTGCTCTCTGTAGCCTCTGAAGAGCTTTTTCTCATTGCTTATTTGCATCTGTAATTTGTAGAAAGCTATTCTTTAAGCTTTTCAGATGAACAGATGGCTAATTTAAAAGAGACTACAAGATGTCTACCACTGAATATACTGGCCCCACCATCCCTTAACTCGAGTCCCTGGAGTACAGGGGTATAAAGTACGATATTCTGAGACCTACTTTCCAGCTGTCTTAATCTTTAGTGAGATTTAGCAGAACAGAATGCTGTCTGGGAATCCTATTTTTGATGAATTGCTGTGGAACCGGGAGCAGAGTTGACTGAAATAGCTAAAAGCAGTCTCCTGATGAGGAAGAAACTCCAGCGCTGCTGTTGCAGCTCCTGCTCTCTGACATCAGCTGGGTTCCCAAAGTCCACTCGCAGCCAGGTGTTCTCTAACATACGCAGCTAGTCCCGCGAACAACCTGTCATTCCAAGCTTAAAGGGATGCAAAAATAAGCTCCAGTCACTCAGGGCACATACTGCTGTCCTCCCTTCCAGCTTGATGTGCTCCCTGTGCACCTCAGCCTATTCTGACAGGCCTAGATACAACAACTTCTCACTTCTAAGTGGGAATAGCCAACAGCCCTGAAAAGTCTGTTAATTTCTGTCAAATACTACTAAAATAGTAACTTTTGATAGGCCTCAAATGCTTCTTATTGTGGAAAAGAAGCAAACATTCACAGAGTAGTTAAGCTTCTTTCCTAATTTTTTTTGACTACTAAATTCACCCAAATGCTGAGGCAGCAAGTTTTCCACAGAATATCAGCAAGCTAAAAACATTAATGTTATTCTTTTTAATCGTAATTTCAATGGCATCTTTACATAGATTCAATCATGACAAGTAGTACTAAACAGATGCCATGTTATTAAACATTTACAAAACATGAGCAAGAAAAACAAGAAATTTTGTTACAGCAGCAGTCTCCCACTGCCCCATTTAATATTATAATAGTGTTTGAACGTGAATGCGGAAGATGGCCCAGTCCGGGCTTATCCTTGAAGGGTCCAGCTCAGACACCTGCCTTTCGAACATGAGGTCCTGCTCCTTGACCCACACAGCTTGGGCACAGCGGGCACTCTGGATCTCTCTCAGCTCTACAGTAAAAAGCATCTTCAGGTCATGCATCTACAGGATCACTGTACTTTGATCCTGCTTTCATACTCAGAGCATCCAGTATTAGCACTGCTTTATCACTTTTGGAAAAAGTCCTTTAACAACTTATAAATGAGCACTTCAAGAATTCATGTGCTCATCTGCCTTTTTAATTATATCTCCATGCTCAAAAGATGCTCAAAAGTCTGTGTAGCATACATTTTGCAGTACTATTATATAAATGTTTAAATAGCTGCTGCAATTCAGAGATGCATGCAACAATTTCAATCCATAGCTTTAGAGACACATAGTTAACAGCAGCAACCTCAGATATTTCAGGATACAAAATGTATGAAATCTGGTATACTAGCTGCACTCCAGTCTTCCTCGAGTATGAGGAGCATTTTAGGATGCTGGATTCCACCTAGAAATTTAAATGCACCTTCTTCCATGTTCAGTTCTTAGCAGGTGTCACAGAGTCAGTGGACAGTGACTGTGCTTCACTTCTGAATTATCGTAATTTTTTTTTTTCCTTAAATATTTGCTACCTAGCCTGCGGGTAAGGGAAAGAAGTTGAAGGTAAGTGACACAATATTAACAAGGTCAACACCAAGCTTGAAGCAAAATTTCCAAATTCAAACGTAGCTCTAAACATCTCTAAGCCTGGCTATTGGTCTTCGTTCAGGGCCTTTCTTCCAGTTTTAGAATCTACATAACAATTTTCAAACATTTAAGCAGGAAATTATACCATAAGAAACCTGGAAACGATCTTTTTAGGATTAAAGTACCATACTGAGTAGCAATAAGAGTCTAATGACTAAATATGAAAACGTTCTCAGTACCACTGATACTGCCTTAGGGCAAGCTGGTGGGACACACGCACCCTGTGAGCTCCTGCCCAACACCCTGCAGCAAAGCGTATGTACTGAGTAGCCGTGTTGTCAAAGCAGCTACACTAATGAGTGGAGAGCCTAATACAGAATATATACTACCACGTAAGGTTTAGTGCTTCTTACTTTTACCATCAGAACTGCTTACTTGCAACTTTAAAAGCTGTGAAAAAAATGGTTAGCAGCTTCCAAAGTGAACTATGAGGATTAAAAGGAGCAGTACAAACACAACACAGGTGACATTGTTTTTTACAACATTCTGTCCATTCTTCTAAGAACTATATTGCACATAACACACAAAATATATCCCCTTTTAAATTACGCATCTTCTCCTTTCACCATGAATCAAAACATTGCTTTGACCCAAGTTACAACAGTTGCAAAGTCAGTCTAGGACATGCAAGACAGAAAGGATTCCCAGATGTGCTGAGGGACCTGAAACCACACCAAAGAACACACGCCTCCCTCCTCCTGAATAGAAATGCTTGCATTCACTGTCCCAACACTCTCTCTGTGTGTACTTGCCCAGCAAGTTCTGTATTAATTTCTGCGGCAGGATGGGGCAGGAAGGCCCAGGATGGGGCAGGAAGGCCCTGGTTCCAGGCTCTTGGAGCAAGGAACAGGTAGTGAGTGCAGCAGCCGTAGGGCAGCTCCATCCCTTGTGCTGGCACTGCCCAGGGGGAGGACGCGAGCAGCGAGGGAAACACAGCACCACTGCTGCCACTCTGACTCCGTGCAGGGAGCCAGCCTGATGAACAAAGGAGCTGGCACATGAGCACAACTACATTTCAAGAACTAGTGGCTAGAAACAGACTGTACCACCGTAGTGCAGCTGCTTCTCCGTTTGCTTGCTTCTCTACAGCTGTTTTCACAAAAGCACATTGGAATGAAAAGGTAGCAGTGCTGACTGCTCTCCTGATTGCTTTTGCTGTCACTACCTGTCAGTTAATCTGCTTTCATTAGTGGCCCTTCTGCATGGACCTTCCTGGTCTCAGAGCTGCACAGCGCAGCCTCTGCAGTGACTGCTAAAGACACAGTTGATATTTGGGATTATTGTTGCCCTGAGGACTGTTGTATCCTAATTAAGTCCAGCACAAAGAGATGGGGAAACAGCTTCTACTCAAGTAACCATGTGTTTCTTTACTGAAAAAAGCTACAAGGACTATGAATTAATTTCCGTATATCTCTAATTTAAATCAGTTGACAGCTGAACAGTTATCATGCAAAGTAATTGACTGTGTTGCCTGAATCAAATCCTTTTTTTTCTTTCCTTTCCAAAGAGCTAGGGTTACATGTTTCTCTTATCTTTGCTAAGTAACATAGTGGATGAATCTTCAGGAATTTCACAGAAATCTACATTGGTCTATCCAAAGATTCTGACTAATGGAAAATTTCAAGCCAATATCAAATGATTATAGTCACTGAAGTGCAAAACTCTTGCTCTAATTCATTCCCAGCTGCAAAGAATACATTTGCAGCAAAACTATGGTTTTCTTGCACATTGTGAAGGATTTACAGGATCAAGTCACACAAGGCAGAAGAGACCCTCTGTAAGGAATTTATTCCCACCAGCCTCCAACTATCACATTTTGTGGGCTATGACTAAGGCCGCAAATCTGATCGCTGTGTTCACAATAAACATCACTGAATTAGCTACTTCCCCTGTACCTACAGAGGGGAGCCCATGGCCCTGGTGCACACCTCTGTGTTTAGGTTAAGGCCAAAGAAACTCTTCTCCGAGTAGAGTTCTCTATGTTTAAACAAATTGCTTGCTGAATGATTTTCCCAACCACAGCATTTCTCAGCATGACAAAAGACCAGGACGTTATTATAATTCTGTGTTGCCAGGCATCCTTCCATTTTGGAGGAACAAGGTCAATTAGTTCTCCAAAAAGTGCTATTCCTCCAGACGAAAGAGAACATTTTGATTCTCTGGAGAATACACATGCAAGTTAGTGCAGCCTTTTGACATAGCTGAACAAATAACATGGTATTTAACAAGGCACAGAAAAATCAAAGCAGACAACTTTCCTATGCATTTATCAAAGTATATACAGCATACCCATCCCATGGCAGATGAAACAATAAACACTGAAGAAAAAAAAAAGTCTACTGCATTGCAATACATAAAACATAACAGAAAGACGCATCAGGTATGAGCAGTTCTGACAACTATTTTTCTTGTTGATTTTCACTGTTTAGATTTCCCTGGGAAATCTAGAGAGGCCCTTGGAAGCTGCAAGCTTGCAGCTCTCATGCTCACGTTCACACCTCCACATTGCCCTTGAGGATGGTTAACAAGTGGGTGCAGCAAAGCAAACTCATACCCTGATGGCACATCCTAGAAGACACAGGTCCTTGCTAAGGCCTCATCTGTTTCTTGCCTTGAAAGGCTACCAGCCCAAGAGGGAACAGCTTGGGCTTACAGCCAACAAAGTCTCCCAGGGACACACAAAAAAATATGGTTCTCAGAGATATGCAGCTATAATGTTGGGATCAGCATGAAAACCTTATGCACACATACCCATAGAAACAACTCTATATTCATTCTAAGCCAATGGGCCTGACTAGTCAGACTGAGTTACACTAGGGCCTTTGAGCCTGTATCTACTGTTCCAGAGTTTGCTTTCTATCTAATGAGCATTTGGTCAACTATAATATGCTTAAATATAATGTACGTTTAACTGCCAGCAGGAACAGAAAAGACCATGCTGTAAAAATTAACCATTTTGTGCTTGCCTAGCTGAAGATCAGCCTAGGCAAGCACGAGTTAAAAAAAAAAAAAAAATCTGTTCTAAGAGATGCGTCTCAGCCATTTTTTTCATAATGGCAAAGAATGCAGAAGAGCTGTAGACTCTGCTAGCATCTGCAAATTAAGTCTTTGGTCTAAGTGAACTTCCTTTACCTTGCACTCACAGAGCTAACTTGGGGGGGAGGGGGCGGGGGGAAGAATTAAGGGGGCAAGTTCCACAGTCCATCAAAATCACTTGGCATCTGCACAGGCCTGGATTTGGCCTTCAGTGAAAAGACTTTAAACTTCCTTAAAACAATGCTGGAGGCTTCCTTGAGATCAGAAAAGGAATGTTGCACATATATTCTCTGTCAGTGTAGTCCGAGATCAACTCATACTGAAACGCTGGAGAACGTACGCTCAAAGAGACCTGCCTTCCCAGTGCCTTCACAATATTGCAGCCAGAGGCAGTGTGGAAGGTGAGGGAAGAGAGGAAAGCAGCATATTTTCTGACAGATGAATCTGATAAGGAGAAAAACAGTATCACATTTTGTCAGATGTGCATGTAAAAGATACTGTTATCTGTATAAAGGCACTGTAGCATAAAAGTCACAGAAGTAAATACCTTGAATTCTTTTGTAATCTTAAAAAATGACTTTATACAATGTTATGATCGGAAGTGTTTTTTATAAGCGTAAGAAACAACAGTAGCAACAAAGGTTAGCAGCATCCCCATTTATATTTCAAGGACTTCTGAAAAGAGAGTTTTGAAGAGGCAATGACTGCACTGAAATGAAATGCCCTCTTTCTGGATGGATGATACTAACTGCATTTCCAGATTAAACAAATAGTTTCCCTCCATTAACCACAACAGAAACTGCTACTCGAGCAAACAAAAAATCACTCTGTTAAGGCACGTAAGGACAATCCCTATTTGTTCAGTTTTTCTCTAGGATAACGTAGTGTCTCTCTACACAAGTGCCAAGCAGCTTTATTCACAAAATATCTAAACATTTATCAGCTGAGAGTTACAAACCCAGTTATTTATGGAAACATGGTGCAGAAAAAAATGTTGCTAACACACACTTAGCCTCTGATTCAGCAGCTTGTAATTGTCTTTCTTATTAAGGTTTCCCAAGGCAGAGAACTGATTCTTTTAGAGGTCCTTTCCAAATACAAGTCTTTGTTAGAAAGAAGGAAAAGTGTAGTGCATTAATAGATTGACTTAAAGAGCTAGAATTGCACCATTTTATCTTGTAAATAAGCAATAGGTTTGTTGTTTGCTATGGTTATTGACTGCTGATTTCAGAGCTCTTCAGAACAACCCTGCAAAAAAATTCTAACCCATTTCTATTCTGCACTGCCCAGAGTGGAGCCATTTTTTTCAAAAAAATTAATAAAACACTGCTGTTTACCTTAGCAGCATCAAGGCAATTCCAAAAGTGATAACCCCAAAGAAGGGGAATATAATGCAAGGCATGTGCACCTTTACAGTCTTTCCCACTGCCCGGCCAACGTGAGCGCTATTATCTGTGTAAAGAGTAATTCAAACATCTTTGTTTCAGGGAGAGCCTTACTGCACAGTTGTTATTACTGGGCAGAGCTTATGCTGTTCAGTAACATGCTGAGATCTCACATGCTGCTCTACAAAAAGCCAGGATGGGTTCAGGGACCATTCTGCAAACATCAAGGGCAGACTAGGAGAGATGGGGAACAGGACAGGTGGGCAGCCCAGCATGCCAGGGAAGTCCTCAATTACTGACTCTGAAAGGAATAACCTTCTTCTGGCAGAACATAAAAATTCAGAAGCAGTCACACAAATTACCTCTTACAAGGTGATGAGGCAGCAAAGATAAATGTGAAAGCGCTACAAAAAGAAACTCTTTTATAAAAAATAACACCCACTCACAGAAATGACTATGACCCATGGAGGGCAAAGAAAAGGAGAGAGCAGAAGATGAGATAAAGGAGGCACCTTAAGGCTTTTGCAATTAGGCTTTGGCCTCCATGCAGCTCCTTCAACCTTTGTACAGGAAATAAAGTGTCTACAGGGTTGACCGTGCATGTAAAATAGCCTGTCATTTCTGCCCATCTTGATTACACCTAGAAGTAAAGCTGCAGTTTGGAGAGAAATCAGAGTTAATAGGGACGAGCTGCTCAAGAGCTACCTTAGGAACATACTTCACTCGTTCTTCTGACATAACACATTGCAGAGCTGCCTACTTAATAGCAGAGGTGAGCATAGGAGTGGGGAGCTCCTCAGCTGTATCAGGAGTACAAGGGCCACTAATTACAGACAACTTAGTACATATAGAGTAGCAGAAACACACTATGGACCTAATGACTGTTCCATTCAAGTGTGAAACACTTAGCTGACTATCCAGCTTCAGACACGGGGAAGAGATGAGCTGATGCAGGCGCCACAGCAGAGGTCCCCACAGCAGTAGGGTCACCAAAGGTGCATTTGTTCAGGCTCCTCCAGTGCATTTGCACCAAGTACTTGCCAAGAACTCTTGGATTTAAAACACTGTGCATACAAGCGAGCACTACATTTTAAGTAAAAAATTAATCAAGGAATTCAGAAACTCAACTTTTACCCTTGTCTTCTGAGTGGGAAAAATGCTGTTTTACATTCAAAATCTAATAATATGTTAATGCTTACCTACAAATATGACTTTTTGCCAGCAACAATCTCATATTTAAGATTTTTTTTTTCTGGCAATGATATCTCTGGGTTAACCACATGAAAAAGAAAACGTTCACCCTCACCTCA
>JAUBNY010001121.1:557471-577712 GCA_032275445.1 Crypturellus soui | reverse complement strand
TTGGCTCTTGTAGTCAAGTGCTTCGATGGTCTCTTCTGAGACCTGTTAGGTTGACCAGTGCCACAGATCCCTTTCCTGATGGTGTATGCAATTAGTAAGTGTTGCTGGACCCTTCATGGCAAATTTATCACCTGGAACACCAAGTTATGAAAACTGACAGCCAGTCAATGCTTTTGGGTATATTCATCAATGCCACAAATACCATAAACCTGGAAGAGTAACTATAGTGCAGGACAAAACTACCACCAATGGCACTGAATAGCCTGGTACAGGCTGCTGCTGAAACATGAAGAGCAAGTGTAGGGTCGCATTCTTCCACTGCACCCTGAGGAACTTACTGGAGTTGTAACTGAAAAAATACTGTAAAAGACAGGGCTTTAGATACCCCCGTGGATTTATTCATTGCATTCAAGACACCTGTGTGTTGGTTTGTGGTAATTGACCAGAGTGAGTCACAGCATAAGTGCGAATAAAACAACAGTTAATGACAATACAGCTTCCACCTTCTGCACAGGGGCTGTTTATCTCAATGGGAGCAAGCCTGGCCTTTGCTGTGCTACACATTCTGTATTTTGAGCAGCACAAACTAAACATACTTATGCAGCCTTTGGCTTATTTTTAGGAGGAATATAATTAAAAAATAAATCAAATGCATGAAGTGTCTTTCAGCTGATTGCAAGCAAAGTTGCTCAACGTACAATACTCACAAATAGCAAACTAGAACGAAAGAAAATGCCTTTGCCTCTGGAAACTTTAAGTTCAGCTGTTCCAAAACAAGCAAATCTGAGCTCTGAAATTCACTGCGTTAATCCCCTGTAGCTTTGTAATGTATTTTTTCCCACTTACAACTGACTGGTACCACCTTTATTTGAAACTAACGGAAGCAAAGATGTCAAGGTCATGCTTTTCCAGTTTGCTGAAGCAATCCAATAGTGTGACTATCTAGGCCAGCTGCCAGCAGAACTGGACTTTAAATATCTTATAAGAGCATCACTGCATATCTAGTTTAATTCTGCCCTGCAATTTAAAAGTCTAATGCAGGCAAGTACATGAAAGAATTTCTCATTCAATCAGCCTCACCTTGTTCATATACAGAAAAGCATCACGTTGCCTTAAAGAGATTCAGGAAATAAGGCCAGACAAAGGGCTTTTATACCTTTTGAAAAGGGGTAAATGACGCAGTAATGGATCATGAATGGGGCAGCTGAAATATTACAAAGCTGAAATTACAAGCAAGAGAGGGAGAGTCTTTAGGAAAGGAGCCTCCCCATCTGAAGAATGAGACCTGACCTAAAAGTGGCAACCGAGCATTTGTACTTTAAGTATGAAGAAAGCAGAGAATGACACAGAGGAAAGCAAGCAAAGAACAAACAAAAAATGCCACAAAATGTATTCAGGCATTCTACCACTTCAAACAATGCCAGCAGCTGCCATATACCTGTTAATAAATGGACCTGCTCTGCCTGCTGGCTACAAAGTAACTGTGGCACAGGCCCCGCTCAGCTGAGGAGCTCTGCAAGGCCAGCAGATGGAGAACAGGAACAGCCTCACACAGCCCATTCCATCTTCTTCAGCTTGATTGCTCTCACAGCTTTTATTAATCACGTTGCCTACAGCCATTGCAAAATGAACAATTAGGTTATGAAAATAAACAGTAAAGTGATGGCTTGGCTCAATTAGTCTTCAGTTTTCTCAGACACCCTACCTCTTTCAGGTCACAAATTAATAGTCTGTTGTTTACTCTCCCAACAGCTCACCTCCACTAAAGAGTTTCATGCACTAAAATACGCTCCCACGAGATTAAGAGTCTTGTGCCCACCTATAACTTAGAGGAAATGAAAAACAGGCAGATTCACTAGCTAAATGCAAATCCTCACGGAACAATATCCATGTTAAAAATTACAGAAGATCCACACCTTTGACTACTTCACTGAACCACAGAATGGTTGAGTTGGAAGGGACCTCCAGACATCATCTGGTCCAGCCCCCCTGCTCCAGCAGGGACACCTACAGCATATGGCACAGAGTGGCATCCACGCAGGTTTGGAAGATCTCAGGAGAAGGAGACTCCACAGCCTCTCTGGGCAGCCTGTTCCAGGGCTCTCAAAAAAGAGACCCAGATTCCTCGCTGTAGTAGTGTCAACATTCGCTGTTTGTCCTGTAGGCATCAAGTACTGAAAAAAGACAGAAACACTTACTGCATTACTGCATGTCTTAGATTAAAAACATGGAAGTACAAGACCAAAAAAAGATGTGGGATCTGAACAACATAGGCTGACAATTCAATGGCATGATATTTGTTACAGGAGACTGCAGTTTGCATCATATAGAAGCTTCTTCAGACCTGGAGCATGGGACCACGTAAACACAAACAAAGCACAAGTGAAAATGACAATCCAGAAGCAGACTTGAGAAATACCAGTGGCAAGGGGAGGAGAAAAAGTGCAGATGTGACACAAGTATTTAAGCTGAAAAAGAGCTAAGATAGACTTTTCCAGGATTTGAATTCGAGAAAAGGCAAAAAGGAAATGCCAATGTATATATGCAGCAAATTAAAACACTGAATAAGGACTGTAGCAAATGCAGATTACTAAATCTACTACTAAATCTAACAACAAAATATTCCTCCAAAAAGCATCCTTCCAGGAGACGTTTGAGACATCTTAACAATACTGCCTGGAGAAGATCCCTTGATAGTTCATAGATACAAATAGAAATTCTCCAAGCTTTGGTTTATTTTCAATTAAAAGCCCTATATTCTCCTTATAAGTTATCATAAGACTGGGAACTACACACTGGGAACAGCACTACAACTGGAAAAAAGAACCAAGCTAAACATTAATCCACGGTCTCTCAGGGAACTGACTCTTGTCTTTATTTAAAGATAACAAGGGTACTTTATACCATCAGCTGGTAATGGAGTATAGCAGTGACATATTTCCAGAAGCACATGATTTAAATGTATACAGAGGCCATTGCTGAGGCCCCAGTTAACACATGGAGTGTTCTGCAATACTCTATGAGCACCATTATGGAAATGTAACAGCCACAGGTAGTAATGTATAGTATGAATTTGCTGGGTCAGCAGGGACTGAGATTTTATAGATCTCAGTTAAACTAACATATGTTCCTGGAGGGAGAATAAAGTTAATTTACAAGGTTTCTATTGGCATAAAAATGAGAAATCTCTGGGATTTCTCAGGACACAGGACAACCTCTCCAGTTGTGAAATACTGCTATTGATCATTTCACTTCTTCAGTGAATGCTTTGTAGGAAGGTCTCCCCAAATTAACATTTAGGATCCTGGGGAAGAAAGTAGTAAACCAATAAAGCTCAGATCTAGTACAGCAGTGTGAAAAAAACCTCAAAGTCTTCTCCATACAAGGAAGATAAAGATATCTAGAGTGGTACAGGCAATACTGCAGTTCAAAGAAGAGCATGTTCAACAGGAGTACTCAGCCAAAATATAGCCAGTAGAATCCACATTGTACTAGCAGCTCAAGGGAAAATACTCCTTTAAACCATTATTAGTGTTTGTATGAAACATTGATATTATAATTTAAAATAGACTGTAACAGACTTAAAAAGTATTGCCAAATATTGAAAGCTACAAGCACTACTTTTCAGAGAAATGTACTGTGTTTTTACATTTCAAGATCCAAAGACAGACAGTTCCCCTCACTGTCCCTTCATGAACAGCATAACAAAATTAAAATCTCCTGCAAGAAGTTTGTAGGATAATGGTGCTTCATTATTATTTTATTCATGTCTAAATATGCAAGTGTGATTGCAAAGAATTTATAGAATGCTGCACTGGAAAAATCAGAGCTCTTCAATGTTAGCTACTGCTAGAAATTACATTCCCCCCAGCTACACCTATCATTTTTATGATAAATTATTAATTGCATGATCATACTAAGAATTCCACCCAGAGTACTGCCATCAGTATGCATGGGAGTTTCCCAGAAGATACATTTCCTCTGAGGCCTCGGGGCAAAGCAGCAGTCCTCTTTCTGTACTTTGACTCCAAGCTACACAGGACCTCGCTGGACTTCTCTTTTGCCACAAACATCTGCCTTCCTAAGTGCCTTTTTTTTTTTTTTTTTTTTTTTTTTTTTTTTTTTTGAGTACTGTAGAGGAATCCACATCCAAAGGAAGCCTGTTTTCCATTTACCACAATTCACCACATGAAAACTTGTCAAAAAAGTAATCAGAAATTCTTGACTCTCAGACTTTTATATTAATTAAATTGCACATGAATTGCAACTCATTACCTTACAACTGTAATTCCTCTATAACTTCACTGACAGTAAGGGAAGGGTTTCAGTGTGGGAAGTCCTCACTGCAGCAATACTATCCAGGCATATGTAAGTTGACTAGTATAAACCAACAGGCTAATGCCAGTAGCCTACACTGTTTTTCATGAACCATAAACTTAACTCTCACTCTCCACCACTTCCCCAATGCTATCTTCCCCTAAACTAAAACAAAGGCTGAAAAAATACATCTAAAACAAACCACAGCACCTGTTAATTTATGAATGTTTTGCTTATCAAACCCTTGCACTTACACTGAAGTCACACAGTTGTTCCAATCATACCAAAGCTAAGAATATGGCATACTCCTTTTTAGTTGAAATTAGTCTATTAAGAGAGATCACACAGAGCTTTAAAAGCCTTTCTAGGAACATAGGTGACATCAGCAGTACATACCAGCTCCTAAGTGATTCAGTTTATCAGGAGCCAAGTCATTTGATCTGAGCAACACAAATTTCACACTGCATGGGAAAAGTAGCATTAGAATTAAAATTGGATTAGAGAAATATGATGATTATAGAACTCACATATAGAGATTTATGAAGGAACAGAACTTTAGACCGGAATCAGCATTTTCTCCCACAGGTCTGTTAACCT
This sequence comes from Crypturellus soui, assembly GCA_032275445.1. Lineage (NCBI taxonomy): Eukaryota > Metazoa > Chordata > Aves > Tinamiformes > Tinamidae > Crypturellus > Crypturellus soui. Next base: position 572,798 of record JAUBNY010001121.1, on the reverse strand, counting down.
TCACTAGAGGTGCTGTTACAGTATATAGTAGCTTAAAGTGAAATCACAGTCTCAGCACAATCCTGATGCATCATCATCTGATCATTAATATTTTTCCATAAGAGTTTCATACTCTGTGAAGAACAACAACAATAGAGATTAAGGCAGACCTAAAAATAGCTTATCATCCCCTCCGTCTCTTCATAACCTTCTCAAGGAGAGTGGACTTCCCTGAGTAGAGTTACCAGAATCATCCTTAGTCTTTCCTCATAAGATAGGGACTGGAGCATTTGTCATATGAAGAAAGACTAAGAGAGCTGGGCCTCTTTACTCTGGAGAAAAGAAGGCTGAGAGGAGATTTGATTAAAATGTTTAAGTACCTGAGGGGTGATTGTAGAGAGGATGGGTCCAGGCTCTTCTCTGTGGTGGCCAGTGATGGGACGAGGGGTAACGGGTATAAGTTGAAACACAGGAAGTTCTACCTCCATGTGAGGAAGACTCTCTTTACTGTGAGGGTGACAGAGCCCTGGAAGAGGCTGCCCAGGGAGGCTGTGGAGTCTCCTTCTCTGGAGATCTTCCAAACCTGCCTGAATGCCACCCTGTGCCCCGTGCTGTAGGTGTCCCTGCTGGAGTAAGCAAACTGGACTAGATGATCTCTAGAAGTCCCTTCCAATCTTCAGCATTCTGTGATCCTTATAATAAAAAAAATCATCTGTTCAGAGTAGGGAATATAGTTCTGACTCCTGTTAACTGGAAATTTAATGCTTAATGCACAGTTCCAACAGAGAAGTTTCTTAACGCTGTTTGAGTTACCGTGATCATAGCCACAAGAAATACCAAGAGCTGGGGTGATTTTTCAGGACTCCCCTGGGAACAGTTTTAAAAGGCACTTTGTTACTAGGACAGAGCGACAAGCAAGTGAACAAGTCCCTTTAAAGTATTTTGGAATTGGCTTGAAAACCTGGAGTATTTCCCATCTGTAATCATGTGGGATAGCTAAATAGTAAATGTCCTAGGCACTCCTAGGCAGTGCCAATGCTTTGCTCCTCAGTGTTGATCAAGCATATTTCTTTGCCCAAATATTTGTCATTAACAAATGACAATTTTGAATCAATTTTAAAGTCAAAGATGTTTAAAAAAAAAAAAAAAAAAAAAAGAGACAGACAAGACTTTTAGGTAAATAATGGCTCTATAAAAGTGTTATTTTAAGATAAGTCTCCCTATTTTTAATGGCAGGAATTATTTTCTTCTCAAATAGTGCCAGTGTCATTGTCATTCCTACATAATTTGAAACTTTTGACTTTTTTTGCACTTTTTTTTTTTTTCATGTAAAATGATTTCTTTTTAGGCAGCAAAGGAAATAGAGTTAACATGCATGATGCTAGTAACATCCCCCTTTAAAATCCCAAGCTGTGTTGTGTCAAAGACCAAACAAATGACACATTACTGTAACAGAGCAAAGGCTCTGCTAGCCTTTGCTATGGAGAGAGAGAAGCTCTATGTCCGCTGCTGCGGAGCATCTCTTTACATACTGGGCCCCACGCAGCCCTATCAGGGGCTGTGGGGACTCTCCAGAAAATGCCTTTACACTTTGCTGTTCTCTCCAGAGCCAAAGCATGTTTAAATCTTACTGTGCAGTATCATATGCTTATGCAGCTGCCCATTCCTGATGCTATCCTGCCTGAATGCGTGCAGATAAATCAAAGGATCTTCTAATGGTTTTGACTGGCTACATGAGGAATGTCAGCAGGAGGCATGCTGACAGTACTAAAGCAAGTCAGGCTTGCAGTGTTTAAGCAAATGACATGGCCATGGTCCATGGACTCAATTGGAGTGCTTGGTCTGAGTGTGGCCACAAAAAAAACAACGTGTAGGAAGCCAAGTTTCTTATCTAGAAGGGATAAGAAGTATTTTAAAATTGTATGTTTTAATTCAATAAACTCAATTATAATCAAAGCTTAGTTATATTCCAGCGATATTCTCTCCTTTTAGATAGTCATGGTACAGGGTCAGCAACTATGATTAAGGTAAGTTTTTGATACCTGAGCAAGTAGAGTGGAGGTACTGTAGCGACAGCTAGGCCGGTGAGGCAGGGAATGTAAAGAAGCAGCAAAGTAGAAATAAAGAGGAGAAGTAGAGCAGCTGATATAAACTATCCATTCATTCAGTCTCCTCCTGACATGTTCTCTCAAGGGGCTCTGAGGGTGAATGTACTAATGCCAATTTAATAGATAGTACTTATCTGGTGGGTGACAGGTGCTGTTGAGATCATGTCAGAAGGAATAGCATGAAATGAATGCTCTGGAAAATGCCAATAAAACAGAACAGAGTAAATAACTTGTCTGAGCAGGTTTGGAATAGAAATTTCTCAAGTCATTTGTGAAATTACACATATGCATGAATATCTCACTGCTGCATAAGAAATAAGAAAGAGATGAAATCTTCAGGGTGGTGAGTTGAAACAGCCTCTCTGGCATGGTGTTTTGGGCAGCAAGCCAGCAGCCAACACTGCTCTCCAAATTCCTCAAGCTGGAGAATGAATTAGACTAAAATCCAATTCAAATGCCATGGTTTTTCAAACAGTTCACTTTTTTTTCCAGGCCCACTGTTTCCACAGGGCTCTGTCTGAATGAACAAAACACATAGGATCTCAGGGGAAACGCATGTCCCAGCTATTTGAGCAGTGCTATGCATGGGGTTAGGAAGGACCTAACCCCAAATGTCAGGTGCTTCTGCAGCTGGCTACAAAACTACTTGGAAATTTCTGCCCAAGGACACTGTAACCTCGCAACAAAGTCTTTCCAAGGCCCTGTTAGAGTCTCTGGATACCATTCACAAGAGCAGTGCACAATTTGGGCCTTGCAAAAAAGCTAGTCTCACCCATTTATGCCTGTACAGTTGTAACATCACAGAACATTCTCTTGGGTTGGTGAATACATGTATATAGCAACTGTACACCAGTATTTCAAGAAATTTCTAATTACAGAAACATCAGAGGAGGGACAGTAAGAACTCTGCTTGTACAGGAATTGCTCATTTGAGACAGTTATTTAAATATCAGCAGTCTTGCATTGTTCCAGTGCAACTTGAGGCAAATGACACAGGACTACTGGCTATGTTATTGCTACTTTTTTTACCCTTTCCCATATATCACAATAAAAATAAAAAGCTGCTCCCATTACCATCACACCGTAGTCCCATTTAATCAATGTAATGGGAAGTCAGAGTCAAAGGACAAATGCATTGAAAAAAGTATATTCTCACGTAAAGAATAACAGTAAGGCCACATGTGTGCATAAGTGCAAGAGTAGAATTTGATTTACCTAGCTTACCATTTCCCAAAGAAACGAGGAGAAAACCCACAATTCCACCAGCTGGAGTTATGCTCAGATACACACAGGTCAGCCCTGGGCAGCTACTTGGAGATCAAGAGCACCTGCCGCTAGTTACCAGGGCAGTTGGTAGCAGTGGCAGGTGGGTTTCTCTACACAGAATATCATCAAAGAGAAAGCCAAGAAAAACTACCTGCAGCTACCCTGCCAGCAGCCTCCCTCCTCCCCCCACCACTGGGATGCAACCAGTTCTCAGCTCCTGCCACCACTGGGATAAGGCCAGCAGTCCTGGCGGGGAACACGCAGCCCAACCGCAACACGTGCCACCTGTGGAGCACTTGGAAACACTTCTGCAAGCCTGGAGTCAGGCCAAACATGGGCCCAAGCATGCTGTTAGATTAGCCTCCTGCAAATTTTTAGTCTCTGTTCCAAAACAGAAGTAATTCTCGATTACATGTTTGTAAGAAATAACACAGCACATACTTCACCCTACCTTACTCACGCAATACAGCATAGTTGCCTGTACTGGGATTAACCTAGAATGTGGGGCACGGAAGTTGCCCGTGTGCCCGCTCGATGCCTACAGCGGCTCCGGCATCCTCTCCTAGGAGGGAGTAGCTGCGCACAGCAAGTGACAGGGGATTTCAGCAGCCTTGCTCATAAACATTTGAGGTAAAGAAACACACTGGGAATGCCAGTCACTCACAGCCACAACTGCAGGCACTGTGAGCGACACAGAATTTGTATATTTGTCAAAGCCAAATCCTTCACTCGTGGCAAGTGTATCAGCATGTTCAGTGGAGAGGAAAGCAGGGTGCTACCCCCAGGCCAGGCCAGCGAAGAGCTCAACCTCAGCAAAAACAATGTCAGAGGCTGTTTTAAAATTAATTCATATTTGCCTCAAATTTGAGAAACTTAATCACAAAACTGGATCTAATTTGACATTGATGATCTGTATTAACAGTTCATTTTGCTATCCTATAACTACGGGATTTTTTATGGTGAGAAGGTGTGAGAATGTGCTGGTTTATATTAGATTTCCCCAGGGAAAATTATTAGAGCTCAATAAAATAAATGGTATTTTCATAATAAGTAGGAACAGAAGGTGTCTATTGCTGGATAAGAGACCAATGAAAAAAATAAACAAATTAAAACTTTAGCTTTTTCATTCCCTGAAATCCCAGGCTATAAATATTTCCAATTTATAGTATTCAATTACCTTCCTGTCCCACCTCTTAGATTTCTGAAATATTAATCCCCTTTCTCATTCCATTATATATCTTCACAGTTTATTAATTAATCAGAGCTAGAAGATAGTCCTGCCAGAAGTCAGGCCTTTCCACTTCCAAAGCCCCCAGCCCAGTTAGATACACTGGCACAGTAATAGATTGGCAGTTTATCTTAACCTCACTGCAGTACTGCATACACTCAAATTCAGTGCATTACTTGTCCGAGCTAATACAACCATTCTGATCCTATGCATGTGAATTCAAATAACTAAAATTCAGAATCTCAGGCACATAACCCTCCAACACTGAAACGATTCTTCCAATTTTGTAATTCCTTTATCTTTATGATTCTACTTACTGCCAGACATTAGTCCATCACCTGTTTCCAGTCAGAATCTTATCTGCCTCTTAGGGCTCAAGCTCGTTTTCCCAATAAACATGAAATTCTTTCTTTAGAAAAGGACTCAGAGGGAATAACTCTAAAGCTGATTAGCCAAGGTAATTGCTGTATCTTTCCCGAGAACACACGTTCAATATACTGGTTAGGTGATGATCTGAGCATAACAGGAGTAGATATAACAAATTCCTTTTTTTTTTTTTTTTTTTTAAATCAAATGCAACAGTCTCCAACAAACCCATCTTCATGACACTAATTTACAGAGCAAATAGCATTTATAGGTCCATAAAAACAAGTGCATGCAATCGACACGGATCAGAGACACATCAGTTGCTTCTCCACAGTTCCTAATATTCTTTCCACCCTTCCTGCCCAGATCACTGAGCTATGGGTGACAATCATGTTACATGAGTGAGTTACTTAAAAAGACAAATTTCCTCCCTCAGTTTGCTGTTTAAAAGAAGATTCTTGCATGGCAAGATTCTGGGAAACAAATCTTCTACAAGATGCAAATCAATGAAATGTTAAATCAAGTTACTGAAATCTATATAAAAAAAAGAACCCTTTACAAGTATTTAGCAGATTTAGATGTTCTGGATTGACTTTTTTGAAAAATTAGCCTTAGTTTCAAAAACTGATAGCTCCAGAAACAAATATGTAAAAGTGTGGTTGAAAATACATACTACTATTTTTTTTAATGGTAACCTGCTCTATGAAGGCAGACTTGTTTGCCACAGCAAACCTGGTAACAGCAGAACCTACCTTGCGTGTCCTCAATACTCAATAGCACAATCTTTGTATTTCCCTAACGTAACTTACATTTAATTGCATGCAATATCCAGATTTCTGCTTACTACAGTAATAGGGTAAATCTAAGTACTTCTGCTCAGAGTGTTTTTCAACAGGGGAACACCTTATGTCAGGCTCAGAAGGGCCATTTAGTGGTCTTCATATATCTGCATGAAGATGCATGATGAGACCCACTGGCTATTGAACATCCTACCATGCACAAAGGATGGTGGTTTGCCAGCATCCTTTAAAATGCTTCATCTATAAATTTCTACAATTGCCACATATTTAGGTCAGCATTAATAAATAAAATAAGGAGAAATTTGGGGTTTCCAAGCTATCTATGAAGGTACAGCTGACAAATCCCTCTCACTAGCAGACAAGGACAAGGGACAGAATTCAGGTCAGCTCTTACTGCACAGTATCTTCAACGAGCTGCCTTCATGTTCTTCTGTACTAAGCACAGGAGCTGAAGCAAACTATATTAGTCTTAGCCACAGGAAGATGTTAATGAGGTTATTCCATATGGGAAAGCTACACCCAACAGACACTTAAGGCCAGAACATCATGGTCCCAAGAGTCACTTCTATTTTTGAAGGACATTCTTGTTTTTTCTTACAAATAGACCCATTTAAGTAGCAAGAGCTGGTATAGCAACCTCCACATTAGCCTGTAAATTGAGAAGTTTTGCCTTGGACTGATTGAACTAAGAGAAGATTAGACTCATAACAGAAATCACCAATAGAAATGACCGTGGTGAGTTCAAACGCATGGGAACTGTAATATTCTCTGTGGCTGTCACATTTATACTTTTGCTTTTTTGTAAAGAAATTGTTACATCAATATACCTCACAATTTTCTATCTTTGCTACTGCCCTTCTTGTGGTGAGGGGGACATATTCAGCAAGTGCAAGAATAAGAAGAGAATAAATAAAAGAAAAACAGGTTTGCCTAGAAGAATTTCTATTACAGCAACCGATATGGTTAACAAATGGCCAAGCTTTAGTATACGTTCCTTTAAAATCCTGTTTTATACCCTTTATATCTTTTGACAAAGCAACAATGGCACTGCCATAAAATAAAATATCTTCTATAGGAACTCTCACCACATGGCACAAGCTTCCAGCGATTGAGGTGGATGGACTTTTCTCTTTTCACAAAGCAGGTTAATAATCATTTTTATGGCAGATTTTAAAAGCTGCAGGGAAACAAAAGAAACCATTCACTGGTCATTGCAATGCCACCATAGTGAAGCTGATGCCTATCAAAACAAAACAGTACAGCAGCAATGAAGAACTGCCATCAGATTTATATATTTTTTATTATATATATATATATGCGTATTATTTTAAGTTCATAGAGCAAAGATACAATTAGCCAATCAAATTTGGCCATGATAAGTAGTCTATCAACTGGTTATTTTTGTAGACAGGTAAAAGTATCATTTCAGAGGTTTAATTCTTCTAAGATGGTGTTTTTAAAAAGCTTTTAAACTGGGTTTTGTTTATCTTTACTGGTAAGAAAACACTAGTGTGATAATTAAGGAAGATCCATTCACTCTTTAATTATCATCCAAAATCTATTCAATCTGTTATGATGCTTTGCCAAACCTCTACTTTCCAAATTAAGAAAAACATTTTTTTTTTTTAAACATAATGTAAATGGAAGTTAGGGTCAAGAAATGGGAACCCAAAAAAATCTATTTAAGTGACTGCTGCGTGCTGCTCCAATTCTGCAGCTCATCCAAATGGCCAAACTGGATGAGAGGGTCTAGGGACCCACTTAAGGACATCTCCCCGTAAATCCGATTGCAGGCGCTGATCCCTAGACTCTTATTGAGGGAGCCCTGCGGGGATGAATTTCAGGCAGGTGTTCGACATTTTCCTTGGTGTAATTGGAAAGAACCAAATCGTTAAGAGCTTGGTATTATGAACACATGTCATGCGACAAGCCAGGCTTCCTAGGAAAAAAGGGGAATAGAGCAGCTGGGCTATTCCCTTAGCTTTCAGGGGCACTGTGGTCAGAGCTGCTTCTTTGTAGACTAAAGAAATTGCAGCAGCTTTTCCTTGCCCTAGGCACTTGACTGCAGAATGCAAACACCTCACCCCTGGTCACACACATATACTCCTAAAGACTCAGGTGCTCAAGTAGTCAGAGCATGTAAATAACAAAGGTTTCAAGAGATGTATATGCCCTCTTGTCCTCAGGCCCAATTTGGCAGTGTAGAAGTGCAGAGAGCAAGGTCTTGAGAAACCCCACAAACTCCACTGCCCAGCACACCAAGAAAGCGAACAGGGAGACTTCACAGTGTGACCTCAGCACAGTATTTCTAGTTTGACACATATTGTGCTTGCAAAGTTTAACGAGTTTCATGATGAAGTCGGAGAAATTTCCCATCCCACACATTTATGCTATATCATCCATATATCACCAAAGTGCAATCTTTTATAATGTCAAGACTATATTGAACTGCCAAAGAGCTAAAAGGCAACAAAACAAACAAGTGCCTCAGAAGAATTTTTTTTATGTAAGTAATTTGTTCAGCATCTTATTAATACATTGAGAACTGTATAAAACTCTGCCTTTTGGAGACCACACAATACTGTGTGTAAAACGCTAGGAGCAAATTTAGAGTTATAATAAAGTACATGCCATATTACCCTGAAGTGCAGAGGTCTTTCTACTTTGCTATGCTCCAGTAATGGGCATAATGGTTTTATTTGCATAAAACCCAGATCCCATTATACTGTAGCTGCTTCTTCCTAAGCTTGTAAAAATACAACAACTTCCTGAACTATCATGTTTGGGGCTGTTTAAAAAAAAGTCTGCAAAGACATTTGTTATGTTTTTATGAAAAGTGATTTATTTGCATAATACATTTAGACATAGAACCAAAAAAATATTTAGAGTAAAAGACATTACTGCCTGCAGAACTGAACTCGCTGAAGTATCTAAATCTAACAAAGGAAAAATGTTTCTGCTTTTAATAGACACTACCACCAGGCTCTACAGATATCAAGTTTTTCTAAATGATGAAAAATTTTAAATGAGTCATCCTCATGAGCTTATACTCAGAAAAGCAATTGTTTGGAGAAAAAAAAAAAAAAAAATCTTTACCCAAGGGCCATTTTTTGTGTAGTCTTGTTATCTCCCAAAAAGGAAACAAAACAATCCTTCCCTTTTATCTCCATAATTCACAATGGGTTTCTGGCTCAACAGTATGGCAGAACCCAACCATGGAATAGCAGGTGCTGAGGCTGTTGCAAGTTATATCCTCAATAAGGCCTACGCAGCTACATTTAAAAGTGTAGGAAACACGTGATTTACTGTCCTATCCCAAAACAAAAATTACATTAATGTAAAATAAAGCATTAGAGTCTACAGATCGTATTTCAGCTCAAGATACTTTGAGAAAGTGGTCCTGATATTGCATCAAGAGACACATCAGATGGAGTAAGTGGTCCATGAAATTACAGTAATTCTTTTGAACACTTCTGTTTGCAGAAATCTTTCCCCAACTCTGTATCATTCTTAGACTTTTCTAGAATGGCTGTAAAGTTTAAAGCATGATCTAGCTGTGTTAATTTTTAAAACTTCTGTAGCTCATCAACTCATAAGATAGAGCAAGGAATTACTTAATGAGAGAGAAGACCTCCTCATGACTATTATACAGCCTCCCCCCTAGAACATCAGAGCAGGCCAATGATTTCTTGTTCCCTGGTGAGTGCTGCAGAAATGATGAAACCCCACCAGAGCCCCTGGTATTCGAGAAGAGTCCAAAATGTCCCGTTACACTGCACAGCACTCCCATAGGAGTAGAGCAGAAGAGGTTCATAGGGCAACGATGATGTGTTTCAACCCGCTCACTATCAGAGAAGTCTCTCTCTGCACCTCTTCTGTACCACAGAGACGATGCCACTGAAACTGTCACCACTGTCCTCTGCAGCTTGTCAGCAGCTTGCTCAGCAAGAAAACAGTATACTGAAGGACTTTTTTTGTTTTGTATAAAAATCATAAGCAGCAGTAAATACACCATGCCTTGGGCATTTTACTGCTACACTTAATGAACACATTTGTTTTATATAAATTCTATAAATGTGAAGCCTGCACAAGTTTGGACTATCAAGCTGGATTCTGACTCATGAATTGTTTTAACTAACTTTTGACTACACCATCTTTATTTCTAAGGATACTTTAACCTTTATACTAAGCATACTACAAAGGATTGTCTTTGTAGCAAATAGAATACAGTGAATCTCAAGGAAATGAAGCTGCTCCAGGAAGCAAACAGGACTGAACAATCGAGGATTTTAGTGCTGCCACAGGCAGAGCTCAGTTCCTCCCTGCCCTTTGAAAGCACTGAAGCAACCTTTCAATAAAGCTCAACAACAACAGAGAGGCAACCACATCACGCTTAGTGTTGACTAGAGGTAACAATAAAGGGCATTATTTTCAAGACAGCATAGTTTACTGATTGGTCTTAAAACCTCAAGGCTCATTTAGCATCTCTGAAGTCAGTTCAATAAGCCCAAGGCTCTACTCCAGGAAGATACTCAAATCACAGCTAAATTGAGACCTGCTCTCGTGCAGGTGCCAACGTCTCATCAAGGGCTCTGGCCACTCAGCAGAGTTGCAGAGCAGGAGCAGTTCCTCATGCCTGCAGGGACATCGTGCCCAGGGAAGGACACAGGCCAACGCAGTGGCTGGGTGCAACCCTAGCACTTCTCATAGCAGTGAGAAGAAGGCCAGAATCACCAAGGCCACTGCAGTACCTGAAATGGCACAGAGGCACAAGGCAAGTGCAGAAGAAAACAATCCCTCTCCCTTTCCTCCCATCACAAAAAGACACGCAGGCTCGTCTGTGCCTTACTGCCCAGTAAAGCAGGAGCAGGAAGCAGCGCAGCAAAGATATGTAACTCAACCTCAGGCACGCAGTGGGGCTCTCAACAGCCTTTCCCAGAGGAACTTGGCATGTGCCAGTGCCTCACACAGCAGTCCCTGCACTGTGCAGTGTCAATGGCCACCCCTGCGTGGGCTCCCAGTTGGGCTGCCAGATCACCCCCCAGGCGCTGTGCTGGCTGCCCACCCCTGCTGCCACACTGTCTCACTTCCTTACCTTCCCTCCACTTCATCAGTGGCAAACGTGGCATTTCAATTTCCAGACCGTTCTTTTCCATACACCATAAAAACCTTAAGGATGGAAGGTTCTGTTGACCTTAACATTTTTATTCTTTGCTATTCATCGTTGAAATGGCATGTTTTTCTCTAAAGTCAGGCTGTGAGCACCTGGCCAGCCCTGCCAATGACCCCACAATGCCTGAGCACAGGCTGGGTGCCCCTTGGCAGCCAAACAGGCTGCACATACACCTCCATATGAAGGACAGATTCAGGTATGAGGCTTTAAAGAGTCAACACATAGCTACCACTAAGCTTTTTTTTTTTTTTCCTCCTTTTTTACCCTCCTTTTTATTTTTTCCAAGCAATAATTTACAATTCTCACTAAAAGTCATGCACACTTATAAACTGTAGATCACACCACACAGCATTTTTGTTAGGTTTGTATCAACAACAGCCATCTATATTTTTTGCCTTGTCAAAACCATTTTACATTAACATAATTACTACTTGGGCTTCCAAGATGGTTAGTAGGAAGCAGTGATTCATTTCTGGATCTTAAAGTTCAAATTCCTAGAATTAGGCTTTTTTATTATTATTAATGAAATGCACCCTATCAGAGGCAAACCATATAACTGTAGGCTATGAAACATTTTAATACAGCTCTACTTTATGCATTTGGTACATGAGAATGGAGCCGAGCCTTAGCGGTTTCCTTTTAACGCTTAGCAATGCTCAGTACTGAGACTTAACCACTTTCTCTGGAGCTCTTCAGCTTTGGATTTTTCCCTCAGGTACCTTTTAAAATTCAGATGTGAAGCCATATTACAAGGTGCTTTATCAATAGCAGCAAATGCACTGATACAAGAAAAAAAATCATTTTCTCTACCAAATCAAGAAAAGGTATAAATTTCACAATATGCAGACTTGAACTTTCATTCATCGACTTCAATTCTCACCATGTTTGCAAGGTTCATATTATGTTTGCAAGGGCTCCGGGTTTGTTTAGTTCAGTAACATTATGGCTTCTGATTCAAGCAGTGATCCTAATGTATGTTTAGATTTCCTTCAGCCTAGCAAACATCATTTCTGTTTGAAATTGGGTCTGAGCTTGTGTATATTCCAGCATATGTGTTCAGCTCAGAAAACAAGTGCTTCTCAGTCCCAGGACAAAGACCAAGAGGGTGGTGAGGCAAGTTTGCACAAGGGTGCATGGAGGATGTGCTGAACACTTGGATAACTTAGCTGAGAGAACAGACTAAACTGTGCTATAAATGTTGAAGGCTAAGGGAAAAGTTCTGCTGGTAGAGAACTCTTCATAGCAAATTAAAAATTAATCTGTGAGTGTGGTAGTCTGTAGAAATGAATCCAGCTACATTAACAACAAGTACTTGCAATCATTTAAATGGTAGCCTGTCCTCCTCGTCATCTAGGTACCTTTTCCTCCTTTCCGCGTTAAGTTCTGAGCTTCTTTTTAGTTCCACTTAGGCCTCAGGCTGGACAAAACCCTGTCGTACTAATAGTGCAGGATAGCAGCTCTCCTCCTCAGCCCCTTCCAGAATACCACTGATAGCATGGAAGAACTAGGGTCACAAAACCTATGCAAAGACTTTTAGTAAGAGGTAGAATTTGTCCATATCCCAAAAGCAAGAAGCACAGGTAGATTTCTAGCTGAATATCACGTCTTGCTTCCTATACATAGACAAAAGTTTTATGATCCTTTAAAAAAACCTCTTTAGAAAAAAAAAAAAGAAAAAAAGAAAGCCTCATTGGTACCTTAGCCTCCAAATAAATCTACAGTGCACATTTTCAGGCAGCTGCTGTGAATAGACTTTCCTGTGCCAGATTTATCTAACCTATATAGCTAAAGTACTGCAGGGCACAGTTAGCTGGAACTGTTTCCCAGAAGAAAATGAAGCTCATTTCAACCTAGGGAAGTCCTGGAAATAGGAAGGTATCCCACTGGTAGAAATAATGATCTGTAGGCTAAGCAATCACAGAAAAATGCCTTGAATAATTTAAGTCAAATTTATTTAAGGATAAAAACAAAAAGCCAAAGCTTAGAGCGCTCAGAGATTTAGTTTGCCAGGGAGCCCGGGTGCAGACAAGAAAGGTCACTCCAGAAACCCTTCCTAGCCAGGCTTTGCAGCAGAAATGCTAGCCAGCCTCTCACGCCGGACAGGATGCAGAAAGCTCATGTCCTGGTTTAGGGGCTCTCTGCCCCAGTGGGAAGGGAATATGTTCTGTGAACAAGACAAAGTCCTTCACAACGTGCAACAAAAACGTTGGTCAGTGGAGATAACCAGTTTATTCTGCAAAAAGCTTTCCCCAAAGAAAGGATGGGTCATAATACAGTCCTCTTTGGTTAGGATATTGTGTTGTTCATATGGACATCTATGCTTGTCTCATAAAACCAAAACACATCCTGCATTCAGAGCAGGATCCTGTTTGGGGACGTGGACATCTTGCTCTGCCTTTTTAGCTTGGCCCTCCACAGATCTGAAATTTCATTAAGACTGAGGTAGTGAGGGCAGTGTTTTGCAGGATGCGAATTCTCCCTTTCCTCTACCAAAACTGAGACATCTGGATTTCTCCTCCACTAAACTGTAATCTCCAGACATAGCTGAGCACCAAGAAGCATCTACTGCTGCATGGCACCGGGCACCACGCATTACCTCAGCTTGGTGTCAGGAGCCAGCACCGCTAGCCCCACGGCACCAGCCGGCAGCATCGTGGCCAGCCCCACAAGGACACCATGAGTGCCGCCCCCAAGCATCCCTACCATCTGCGCTCAGCTCTGGGGGTCCCAAGGCCAAACCAGGGCTAGGGACACTCAGCCACTTCCCCGAGAGCAGTGCTGCAGATGTGGACTGCTTAGTCCAAGGCAAACTCCACCCATGAGAGTTCACAGTTAGAAGGTGTGTAAGTTGAAACAGTGAAATCACAGAAATAGGATTTCTGGGATGACAGCTTGCATACCAAAATTGGTTAGTTAATCATTGAAGTATGCAGAAGCTCTCCACAAAGGCACTGCTTTTTTGATTGTGCACAAAAAAAAATCAGCTATAGGCTGAAAAATAAGAAAACATCCATCCTTAGATACAACTTTTTAAAATCAACTATAAACTGTTTCTAAGAAAAAATAAATCTCTTATTCAAGCTTTGACTGCTAGCTATCTAAACAGGACAGTTTTGTCAATTATAATTGTTTGGACAGTAATAAGAACAGTCAACATGCTTAAACAATACATGACATCCACGTGCTACACAAAATATTTTCCATAGGTACCGAAGGAAAAGGTAGGTACTTCACACACAGTGAAGTTATCAAGAAGGCAGGCAACTACAAACCCTGGTCAAAAATATTTAAAACTGTTTCAAAAGATTTCACTACAATGGACTAGAAATGCTTCAGCATATTTCACTAATCAGAATGGGTAAGAAGGAATGTTTAAGAAAATAAACTTAAATAATTTAAAATGTTTAAGAACACCTCAGAATAACATTTATATCAAACCATCCCAGATCTGGTGAGAACAATAATCAATCATGTGTCATTGAGTTTCTTGTTGCCTTTTTTTTTAAAACAAGTTGTTGAGACAAAAAGTGATTTATTATCTTTCCCTTTAAAAACTGAATTAAAAAGTGACCAGAAATTAAATTACAAAATTAAATACAATTCAGTGCAACTTGATAAATACAATCATATTTATATCACATTGAAAGCAGCAGTGGAATAACCTAAAGAGACGAGACCATTAACGGGAAAACAAATCCACTCAGCCTGGCTAAGGATTCCCCATTTCTCTCTCAGACTCGGCAGAGGCAGGTGGCCCTCACAGAGGCTCTTCCTCTGTGCACCTGCAACAGTCACAGTCAGATCTCAATCATTACCCAAGGATGGGGCCAAGGCCAGCATGGCACAAACTACACAGGGCCACTTGATGCAGGATCAGCCCCAACTCATGGGACCACTGAGATTTAGATGGAATAAATGAGGAACTAAGATAAAGGACAGGAAAATTAATACAGAAAACACCAGAAATAATGAATAGAAAAAAAAAATGTGTTTCCATATCCTTTTACCACTTCAACTGATATCATCCAAACTAAAAACTGTTGGGTTTCAGTGCATCATACAATTCTCTGGTCTGCAGAAAATCCAATCATGCAATCTCAATGCAATTGTAGAATCTTCTTAGCCGGTAACTTTGGATTCCCTACTGAGCTACCTGGCAGGACTCAACTTCGAATGTTCACCTATTTTATGCTCCAAGTCCAAGGCAGGATGGCACCTTTTATTCCTGATCTGGCTTTTTAAAAAGGTCTCAGTCTCTTCTCTAGGCTAGAAAAATCACTTGTGGCCTTGCTGTCCAAACTGGACAGTGGTATAAAAGATGAAAAAGGGGTTCTGGGTCCAATTCCTTGCTTATTAGAGCTGTGAACCTTTTCCAAGGAGCCCTGATAACTTTTCTGCTGCATGGCC
>JAUBNY010001121.1:510522-550419 GCA_032275445.1 Crypturellus soui | reverse complement strand
CAGAAAAATATACTATTAATTGAGCCATCTCAGGGAGTAGAAATGTCAAAATCCACTTATAAAAAGACACTAAAAGACAAATTATATTGATTTTAAATGAATATAAAAACTGTGATCCATTGATTTAGAGATGTCAGCATATTAACAATATCTAAATGCCATTTAGAATATTTCCAGCTAGCTGGCAGTAAAGAACAAAAAAAAAAAAAAAAAAAAAAAGGCACTCAACAGCTCTTCCTCTGACCACGAAACGGAAAGCTCTTCTGAGGTACCCACAATGGAGGAGAGATTCAAATACGGCTTTAAAACAAAAACTAACAATTATTTAAAGACAATACAATTCTGATGAGTCTGCCAGTCAGTAACAGATACGTAGAAGATGCTGACCTTGTCCCACTTACTATTTAAAAATAGTTAACACTGACTGAAATAAGAAAAGTGATCTCTGTTTTTTCTTCAGTTAGGTAAGGTTTTCTGTGCAGAAGGTCTGAGCAATCTCTGAGCTACTCAAAGCACAGATGTAAATGTGCATATGTGCAGGCCTTGCTATTATTGACCTTATTTCTGTACAGTTATCCTAATGACCATGACATTTTGCAAGGCATGGGGAACAGTTGTTTAACTCATTGCATATCCCGGTTCTACTGGCTGGAGGACCTTGGTTTAACTTCCAATCTTCTATTCATCTCCTTTGGGTTATTATAATCTGTGCACTGAATCAAATGCACAAAAGCCCCGCAGTGTCATAACTATGCTCTGCTTTTTCTTCTTTCTTGTGCCCACAATGTTAACAGCAGTGAGAATAACCTATGGTACAAACATCTATTATGTGTATTTTGCGTGCTTAAAATAGCCTTTTAACCAATCAGTAAATCATATTTGGCACAGAGGTGAAATAAAATATAGAGGAAGCTTATAGAAATATCATGCATCTTTCTTTAAAGAACAGAAAATCAGTTGGATTCAGCCTGACACTCCTAGTCAGGACAATTAACATGTAAAGGCAGAGAGGCTGGAGCCAAACAAAAGGACTGATGTCCTTGGAATGAAGGAGATGATTGAAGAGAAGCAAATAAAAAGGAGAGAATAAAGTCACATCACAGAATACAAAATATCTTTGGAAAGCACAGAAATATAAGCCTGACCATAGCAACAGCACAGACCCATACACAAGGTCATGAAAATCCTAGCGCTTGAATTCTGAGATGAGCATGCTTAAATTTCATCCCAGCACTTACTTAAAGATTTAACCTACAAGGGAAATAAAAACAGTTTCTAAGAACACAGGTAGCCTTGATTTATTGTAGTCAGGTTTATCACAGCACAACTTCACCCTGGGCCCTTTGATAAGGGAGACAGTTGTACCCTCTTTTCTAAATGACAGGAGCAGATTTTTTTATTTAGAAAAATGGGCATGTTTAATAAATGAACTGTAAACACATCACAGAAAAAATATGATGCTAGAAGTCACTGAACAGTCTTAGGTATGGTCTACAAAATAAGGCTACTTCACAGAACTTTCTGCTCTGAAGAGAAAGATTTAGCATTGTTCATATGTTGCCAATCTCTCAAAAAAAGCTGTTGCTTTTTAGCAACTTTTTAACAACCTTTTTAGCTCAGTAAAATTAATGCTTTAACTGGATTTCCAATTACCTGTTTACCTACAATGTCCTGAAATCTACTTGGAAGGGCATGGATACTTGCATTGGCAGAAGAGAGGCATTGCTCAAGAGACAAGTCATAGGCAGGCACATTCCTGTCAATGGAGGTGGAATAAACAAGAAAAGTTGCCCAAGGGACATGAGAAGCTCATAGAAATTATAGGAAGACCTAGAAGAGGCACAAAGGGGCCTGACCACCTTCATGAAAGGATCTAGAAGAGAGACCTTTCAAAAAACTTTTAAAGATCACCTATAAAGAGAGATCAAATTCTGTCAGCTGTAAAACAACTTTTATGTGTGCATAGCTACAAAAAAAAAAAAAAAACCAAAAATGATTTTTTGAGTGAGGTACAAAACCAATTTCTTTAATGGAAACCAGACTACAAGGCACTCCAAATAGCTGCCCCTCCAAATTAGATGATGGTCCAAGAAACAGATACATACATGGCACCTACAGCTCCATTATACTTAAATAGAATATTATAAACTTGAAGTTTAGGTAAAACAGTATACATGTAAATACATGCAAATACAAAAATAAATCTAGGTTCTAAAATATCCATTACTCAATCTAGACATAAAAATTTCTGAAAGACAAATGTATATAAATATTTTAGGTATTTTCATAATATGTTTCTATTTACATTAATACTGCATTTATGTATATACCTCTTAGCATACTGGTTGCTGTATTTTTCTTACATCCTGGGGTATGTTCTCCCAAATTCATGTTACCTGAACAACTGCAGTCACGACTGCATCTCCCTTTAACACAAAGGTTGATAAACATCTTCATGTTCTTTTTACTCAAAGATAACACATTACTAAAAATCCATCTTCAAAAAATAAGTTTATCATCACTGCTGGAATCATCACTCCTCCTGTACCAAAGCAGCACCCTAATAACTACCGCTTTCTGAAAACACCTAAGCAGTGCTAGAGACACCATCTCTTGCAGGTTTTTTAAATGAATCCCTCAGCCTGACATCAGAGGAAATCTGTCTCCACAGACTCTTCAGTGCAATCAGCCCAAAGCCTTTTTTTTTTTTTTTTCTTTTTTTTACACCATTTATATCTATATGACTTCTGCACAAGCTTGCCGACACACAGGCCAATGAAGCAATTTAGGCTGGAATTGCATTTCAAGTACAGCAATTTCTGTGGAGATGATGTTTCTTTCTCCAAAATGGGTATGCCTGCTTGTCTCCAGCTGCACAGCATTTGCCATCAAGTAGGTAATTCTGTATTGCCCCTTAGGGCATTACATGCAAATTTATCTGGGAGAGGAAGTCCAACACTAGCAAAGGAGATCTTCTCCCTGCTTTGCTGTATTTGATATTCAGGAGTGGTCACCGAATTCCTAAACCTTGTCAGGGATAGAAGCAAGCTCTGATAAGACCTTGGATGTGAATTATGGATCTCTCCCCTCAGCTTATTAAAGTGATGTCTGTTCTTGTTTGGCATCTGATGCCATTTTGTTGCTATCTGTCAGGAGGTTTTTCTGCGCAGTGAAGGAACAGTCAGACAGATCACAGTTTACAACTCTCTACGAATACTGGCCGTTAGTCAAAGTCAACCAACATAACCACCAAAAAAATAAGTCCAACCTCCTTAATGGATTAAATAACATTATTGATACAGTGGTTACAAGCAACATAAGCCACACTTCTTTAGGCATTGTACTGAGCTTCATCCAGTCTGCTGCACTAATATTTTTTTAATGATAAATCCTTTCTAGAGAGCATTTCAATGCCCTGAAATTAAGAAAACACACTCCTGTTTACTCTGGTCTTAACTCAGTCAGATGAGCTGCAAAGAGCTCAGGATAAAGCTAGCAACAAGCACTGGTCACATAAGCAGGTATCCAGGAGCACTCCAGGAGCAGGTACCATCTACATCCTGCTCATCCACCCCATCCCAGGACACCAACTCCCAGGATTTGCCTTACAGGATGTGTGCTCATTTAGAGATGACCTTACCCAGTATACACTCCAGCAACAACAGCCAGCACAACCAACCCTGGCAGAAAAAAAAGGGGTAATTAGTTGCAAAATCCTACAACAAAAGAACACCTGTTCCATTCCTGCGTAATTTTCTGAATGTCTAAAACTTGCTGCATTTTTCCCTCTTTGGCCTCCGAAGTTTCTACAAATATATGCTAACCCGAGAAACAAGCTATTTTAGATCTTGCTTAAGAAGCAGCGTGGGTTGGCTCAAGTGCCCTGCCAGCCTGTTATCCCAGATGCTCCACAGAGCCCAGATTTCCAGCTGCCTTCCTGCCTTGTCTCCAGGGCCTTGGACCGAAACTGCTGCTTGCCACAAGCTGCAAGAGCTCACTGGCCTCCTAAGGTCCTACAAGACAGAATTCTGCCCAGCATTTCACAGAAAAACAAAAATACGAGGCTAGCTGAGACTTCAAGGACTCCCAAGACAGAATCATAAGAAAAATAAAACTATTTCTTAGCTGCAGGTACAACTCAGCCTTTTCATACTAGAGAAGCTAGCAACACAGAGACGATATATCAACCAGATGAGCAGGAACAAGGACACCTAGGGAAAAAGGGAAATGTAATGTCAAACAGCATCACCATTCCAAAGCTCCTTCTCCTTTTTGACTTTTCTGTCTATTTTTAAATATATATTTTATTAGCTAGAAAGCTCATGATACAGCCCACATAAAACTTGTATAACCTGCAAGCAAGGACACAGCACCTGCCACTTCACCTAAATTGAAGGTCAGCTTGAACCAAGCTGAAGTGAGGAGACATTACTAATAGTTGTGATGTTTTTTGGAAATTTTATTTCTAAATTCACATGCAAAAAGACCAAGCACCAAAATTTAAGTCATTGCATTAGCAGTGTAAAGCATTTTATAGAGGCTGTCATGACAACCTGCTTTTTAAAACAGTTAGCTTGAGTCTTATATAGATGGACGCTTCAGCTTTTATTAGAAAAAGAGGAAAAAAACCAGGACGAGAAGGGGGGGAAAAAGGAAAGTATGACCAGAATGCAGCCAAAAAGACCAAAAGGAAAAAACAGCTTAGCTTTTGTTTAAAGCAAATACCATTAATGTTGAAAACTTTGCCTCAGCAAGTAATAAAGCCAAATATTCCTGTCGTACTATTATTAAACAGAAAACACACACAGTCAGAGTGGGCGAGGAGGAAGCGGTTGATTAGCCAAGAACTGCGAGGTGGTGCCAATAGCAAATATGAAGCTACATGTGAGCATTCTGCTGCTGCCCAGCGCAAGCAGCTGCTGGGGTGCCCTGGGTGCTGTGAGCAGCCCTGGCACATGGCAGCCCCGGCACAGGGCAGCCCCGCACACACCTGGCACGCGCTGCAGGACCCCGAGGAGACCCTCTCGGCCGAGGCCAGCTCTTCTCCACCACGTTCTGTTCGGGCCATTTGCTGCTATCTCCCAAGCAATCTGACTGGGAAAGGACTCTCACCCTCCCTCACAATCTGGTTCTTCCCTATTACTTTGTCCATTCCTCTATCAAAGAGGCATCATCTTTTTGAGCTCTAAGTGGCATGGCTCTTTGTTTACCTCTTAAAATGCAACAGTCATTTCAACAGGGAGAATTTGTTTTTGATTTCACAAGTGTAACATTTTCAAGTGAAGATAATCCTTAACAGTAATAACCTCCCTACAGGATAAAACAGCTATAAAAGTCAGAGTCACAGGCAAGAGCAGAAAGGAAGAAGGAATATTTTTAACAGAAAAGCAGAGAATTAGTTTAGCCTACAAAATCCCACACATTAACTATTTGTTCTCAATTTATAAGGGAAGCATCAGGAGGAGGGATGCTTTCAGAGACAGGATCCAGGCTTTCAGAAAAACATGAAGTGGTACAGCTTGTGTGTCTGGTGTGAGGGGCTGGGTGGACTTTGGGACACTGAGGTGATGATGGTGCAGGAGAATTCAGGGTGCCTTCTGCATAAGAACAAATACAAGGATTGTTTTTTTAAGTTACCATCTTTTCTGCCATGATTGTCTGTCAAGTCTTTTGATAAAGGCCTGTAATTCATAAGCAGACTGTTTAAAATGTTTACCATTAAAGGTATTCAGATATTCTTAAATTGCCACAAATCTCTCATCTCACAGTTTGTGGCTATAAAGTTTAAGCAGAGGAAGCATTTCATTCCATTTTCAATCTCATTACAATTGGCTTTTCACTTATAATAATGAAGACAGCAATCATTTTAGTACAGTTTTAATACTGCTTTTATTTTGTTAACTACTGAGATTAAGAATATTTAAATGCACGTGAATACCATTATTTGGAATATAGTAATTCTAACTGAATGAAAATGTTTTGGGAAGTCAGATCTACGGTTATAAGGAAGCAAATGATTACTTGCAGCCACTGGAACTGTACGCCACAGAAAACCTTCTCTCCATCTTGTCTGGCTTTCCACACCAAGGAACTGCTTCTCTCCCTGAAAGCACATGTAAAACAGTACTAAAAGGTATTTTTGCCCTTCATACAGGGCATGGCTACAGTTGTAATTTAAACAGCAAAATTTTGGGTTTCTAAAACGTGTTTTCTTGATGCTGCAGCAGCCATCCTCAGACCAGAAAGCTTATATACCATTAAAGCAGTGACAAAGCAATGCAGTTTTATAATTGAAATATTCCTGCAAAATCAAGGATGAGAATACAACAATCCTGGTCACCTTTTCTACCTTAACTCAGTCTACGGTAATAACATAGGCACTTAATGCAGTAACTGTCAACTCTCCTTCCAGAAATAAATGGAGAAAGTTGGTTTGCTGCAGTCTTACCACAAATGAAGGCTATGATGTCCCTCTGCAATGCATAGCACACTCACTATGTAGCTGCAGTGCCACAACTTCCTTGTCCCTAGTCTTTTCAAAACAAAAATGAGGCAATGAAAGCTCAGAAGCTGAGCTAAAAACATTGGTGAGGCCCTCTAATACAAAGAGGCAGCTAAAACTTTCTGGAAAGTGAGCACGATGCCAGTGAAGGCAGCACATCTCCGATGCAGTAATGTGCTTGCTGCTTCTACAGCCTCCCATGGAAGCACCAGACTGAACATTGCTAGGCTGCAAGTCTTCCTTCTGGAAGTCCTTCTGCACTCTCCCCTGTGCAAGGTGCAGTTAACAGCCATGGGCAGCCAGTGTCAACATCCCACTTAAAATTTGGTTCTTTCAGTCAGTGTCTGGTTTAGTCTATCAGTGTGTCAGGAAGACACATGAGACTTCTCCACCAAAGCCTGTTCAGCAGGACTGACTCAACAAGCCCCTGCTTTGAGGATAATTGCAGAATTGCTTTGTTTTGTCTTCCTATGTAAATCTGCCATATGGGCCTCAGCTATGGTAATGAGAGAAAAAGTTGAGGAGTCTGATAATTCTTGGTTTTAGAAAGAGATTAAGGTCTGGCAGCTGGGCAAGTACGAAGCAGAAAAATTCAATCTTGCCTGCCCAGCTGTACTGTGGAAACAGAATGAGCCAAAACAGATTCTCTGCCAACAGGAAAAGCTTGCTCAAGAAGTGCCAAAAGTGCTCAGGTACATTATGTCACATAAAATTAAGAAAAAGGAACAAGAAAAGTTAAAAAGCTTTTTGCAAAGGTGGAAACAGGTTGAGACTCATCAAGGGAAATAACAGCTCCTGTAGGAACTATGGGGACACATAAAAAACAATTATCTTAGTAAGAAAATTATCTCTTTGAATGGCTGGGGATAGTCATTAGAGTACGCAACACCTTTATGGTCTATACAATCTTCATAATCACATATAGCATACAGTGCCTCACAGTGTAACACTGAGCAGTGATATATAAAATCATCAGCCAGGTAGGGCTCCCAAAAGCAAGGAAAAGTTCCTGATCCCCAACAACCCTCTATTTTACAATGAAAGATGCAACAAACTAACAAACACTGAAAATGAAAAAAGCAGGTTAAAAGAAATAGAACTGTATCGGCTATCAGCAGTAATTAATTTTCTACTTGCCTACCTAGTTCAAGAAAGTAAAAAGGAAAAGATATGGGGCCCAGAGTCATAACTACATTGACATCTATATAGACATATATGACGTGTTTTAATACTAGATATATATATATATATATATGTATATGTAGAAATAACATATTTACACACACACACACACCACTATTTAATTCCCACATAGCTATAGCAGCTTTGATTCCTGTATGGTCCATTCTATGCTAAAGTGTCCTGAATTAAGTAAAATTAAACTTTCACCCTATTAGCAATTAGCCAAGCCCTGCTATCATTTAATTTAGACTACCAAACATACAAATAGAGAACAAAAACAATGCCTCACAAACAGCATCTTAATTGCCAAATGTCTCGGGCAACAGAAGTTCTTGATCCGTTGCCAACTCGGTTAATTTCTAATTAAAATACAGAAATGGTTTCTCCTACACACAGAATACAAAAGAACAAGTATCAATATATTTAAGAATTGAGGTGACCTTAGTACTATGTGCAGTGCTGGCTATGAAGGTACTGGAGCACGTCCAGCCAAGGGCCACACAGATGCTGAAGGGACTGGAGCAACTCTTCATTAGGACAGCCGAGAGAAGACCAAGCAGGGGATCTTATCTGTGTCTTCACAATACGGGAAGAGAGAGTATGCGGAGCATGGGGCCAGGTGCTTTTCAGTGGAGCCCAACGAGAGCACAAGAGGCAGCAGGCACAGACAAACACAGAAGTTATGTTCAGACAGAACCTAAAACACGTTTCGACTGTGAGGGCAACCGAGCATGATTGCCAGGACAGTCAGGCAGTCCTTACTCTGTGGTTAGTCACAAGCTCTTTGCACTCACTCCTGCCCAACTCCAGGTGACCCAGCTTGAGCAGTGGGGCTGCACTAAATCTCCAGAGAAGCCTTGCAACATCAAACCTTCTGTGAACCCTTCTTAATATAAGATGAACATAACATGAACATGATTTTTGACTTGTAAGAGTTGTTACCGCAGTTTTAAATAAACACTTAACTACTTAAAATTAATAAATCTGTAACTAAATGATTCCTGGAACTGGCAACAATGAAGTACCTTTGGACAGGTTGCTGTGATGATATTTGTCTGCATACAAAGCTGCACCTCTTAAGATTTCATGAAATTCCTCATACCTTAAAGGAAGTGTGAACATGGATGAAACCATAAAATTCCCTTGTCACTTCTTCTCTGGGACCTCCCTTGGAAATAACAGCATTAACTATTGTCCCTTACTTAAAGGCTATAGAATAAGCCCTACCTTGAAATGCAGATTGTTCTGTGTATCTATTATCTGGGAAGGCATACTTGTAAAAAGAAATCCTGAGTAACAGATCTCTCTAAAATAAACCACAATAAATGTCTCTAACTTCACAGATACCTCATTAGATTGGCAAAAGCTAAAATCCATTTATTTGATGAAATTATCAATAATTGCCCTACCTACTTCTATTTGCAGATTACTTTCACTTTGTTGCAGAATAATCCATTAAACTTGCAGGAGGGAAGAGTCTGGTTCATTAACCAGCTAAGGAGATGATAATACAGAGTTCTTCCAAACCATCACATTTGCTTTGGTGCCTGGTGAATTGATTCACAGAAAATACTACTGTCAAAGAAAACAGCAATCATTATAGAGGAGAACAAGGCAGCAGTGGAGATTCTTTAAGACTCCTAACAAGCTTCCAGAATTGAAAGCAACTTTTGTTTCTTTCACACTGGACTCGGAAGCATATCTCTGGAGTTAGTTGCCATTGAATTTCAATTGTTCTGCTTGCAAACATAGCCTTGCCAGAGAAAGAATGACGTTCAGGACAAGAGACGCACTTGGTGCATGGAATTCACAAATTGATTTCCGCTAATGGATCCCTATTTGTTCAGCATAATGCACAGGACAGAAACGTTACAGTTTGTAAACTCTCTAAAACTCCTGAAAAGGAATTTCTCAGCAAGGTGAGCTTGCTCAATCCAGTTTTTGAGAATTAAGCCTTCTCATTTCAGGAACTGTATTTTGGGGAAACTGTATTTTGCTTTTGGGGAAACAAATCAAGATACAGGCAGAGAACTTGATGGAACACTTCTAGGTACGCGACAGAAGCCACCTCAATGGCTCTGTTAGAGATTCTGCTACTTCCTGGCCCTTTAGAGCCAGCTGTTTATGTTCAATGAACTTGCCAGGACAGGGCTGGGCTGTCTTCTCCTCCCAAAGATGCAGGAAACCAATGGGGCTTAGTGAGTGAGAGGTACCACGCTCCTCAAAGGGCCTGGGCTGCTGAGAGCACTAGAGCTATTCCCTGTTACATCTCGTGTTGCAGCACACATGAAGCAAATAGGGTGTTTCCCAAAAATAAAAGCACTGGTATGCAGGGTCTCATGCACAACGCTGCACATGCTGTGTTCCTTCTTGTGCATGGACATTACAATGCAGCCTCAGCACCTGTGCTTCAGCATAGGGGCTGCCTGTTTTAGACCCTCGCAGTGCTTTCCCTGGGCCAGTCCCAGAAGGCGTTCTTAGTGTCCATGCAGTATGGGCACAGTCTTTATTTCCCAGAACTTCTCACATGTCACATTTGCTTCTAAAAGCCAAAAATACAAAAACAAAAACACCACCTCTGCCTTGTTGTGGTAATACAAAATAATCATGTAGTGACTTCATTCACTTTGAGAGGAGCTGCCCAACACTTGTATTCGCTGCTGAAAACAGTAGCAGCTGCTGAAATGGAATTTATCTCCAGAAAATTGTCCTCTGTCCCTCTCAATAGCTGCCCCAGTCACGCCAAGTGACTCTAAAACTTGATGAATTAGGGGCTCAGGGAATCTTCCCCATGCAGGTGGATCACCAGGTGGCAAAACCACCCTTCAATAGCTCTCATACCATAATTTCTCCCTGTTACAATTATTTACACATTTCAGCCTCCAGGTCATATTGAATCATAGTCAAGCCCAACACATAATATAAATGGAAGGGTTTAAGCACCATTCTTCAGAGACAAAATTAAAAATGCCCTATCACAAAAGTACAAAGCCCCTAATCCTCATCGCTAACCTAAGGTTAGTATAAAAGCTTAGTTAAACATTTGCAGTCATTTTCTTAATCAGCCAGCGCTTCAGAAAAACAGATGCTTCTGTTTATGTTGGTCTATTATCAAGTCCTTTGGTGTCTGAATAATTCTCATGCCTATCCTGAACCTTCATCAACATAAATTTCTTCTATATTATTCTGCCTTCTGTGACAAATAGGACAAGTATTTTTATTTGGTTGGTTTGTTTATTCTTCTTGGCCTTGAGAAACACAGTATTTTATGCATTTCCTGTATCTTTTATCCAATTGTAGTGGTCAAAAATTAGGAATTACTGCATTGGATGTGTGTGAAAAAAAAAAAAAATCAAAAGCTGCATAAGAACTAATTCTATAGTCTTGAAACTCTTGCACAAAACCCATTTCTGTAACTGGCTCTTATTCAACAAATATGTGTTACTCAGTTTTCTAGACAAATCATGCAAGCTGTAAACTCAATTACTGTCTCTGAAGGTTTTGAGCTAGGATGTGCTTTTCTGCTCTTAACAGTACTTGCCAGCAATATTTTTCTAACTTATTCTCCCACTTCACCCCCCTTTTTTAACTGAACATAGAGACCTTGGAAAAAGACATGCAACCCTAATTATCCTCATCACTTACATTTAAAGTTATATAATTCTAGAATAACTACAAGAGAAAAGCTATAACTTTGAAATCACCTTGATCAATATTTAATATACATTCTTAAAGAGCAACAAACCAGAGTTTGGTCAGTGCAGGGCAGATTATATAGGTACATCATTAATGTTGGTATTCTTCCACCTGGGCAAGTTGGTTAATCATCCCAATTCTGTCTTGCTAGTTTTACTGAGGGCTCAGTTACCATGTCTCTTGATCTGCACTTTTGTCTCTGTTGCTGGGTACCAGATAGATCCAAATATCATTGCATTGCCTTCCTATAGACATAAGAAAATTTGTCTAGAGATTCACAAGTTTGTTTTACTGCAAGTATCATTGAGACTATCAGCAACAAAAATAGATTTTGAAAACTTCCAGGGTAAGAGGTGTGATTTATTTTCAGACTGTGCTCTCAGAGGGAGGTAATTCTGAGTGCCATCCTTTCTGCCCTTTTAAGGAACTTTTCTGTATTATTCTAGTACCAGTATCAGTGAGCTCAAAGGCTTCATCAAGAATCAGAATTTGAAAGGTAAGTCTTAAGAATACAAATGCTTTTTCTTCTTTTCAGTTTATCCTATTCCTTTAGTTTTTATTTCTACCAATAAAGCCCATAGCCACTGTCTTCAAAAGTACAACAGTAGATCAGGAACAGCTAAGTCTAGAGTTAGAGCTTGGTCCACAAGCCTTGGTCCACATCTGATTGATCAGACAGACCTCTTCTCCTTTGCAGTGGCTCTCACTACTTTCCCCAGCATTAGCAGGGGCCAGGACACACAAGGGCCTCTATGTGCCAATGCTGGGAAGCTGCCTCCTCTTGCTTTGAGCGATGATTCATCCACTTCTCCACGACTGCAAGGAAACCTTTGCCTGCCAGTAACAGATGTCATCTACAGCCATGAGGAACATGCAAGTCTCATTTCTCAGTAGTGCTATATATATATTTTAACTGCATCAGGGAACCTCTCCTGCCAAGACCCTTCCTTCGCCAGGGGAAAAAAAAAAAAAAAAAAAAAAAAAAATGCACAGCACCCATGAAATGGATCTAGCTTGCTGTAACACAGCAGAGACCAATGCCGTGCAAGGAAGGCTGACACAGGCTGCCTAGTTTCTCAGTGCTCGAGTCCCTCAGGGAAAGCCCAGACACTTTACACTGAACACCCCACTCGTTTAACTCACAGTCTTGCAGACCCTGTGGTACAGCTCCACACTCCAAATGCCCTTCACAGTTCACGGGGAGGGCTCCCTCAACACAGTTTCCCAAGGGCTTCAGGTGAGATGGCACATCCTAGGAGTGCCTCTTGCCTTGTGCTGGCTCTACGGATTATAAAGCTCCCCAGGACAGGCCCCATGCCCGCTATGCTCAGCACTGTGCCAGGCACAACAGGCTTTTCTGGCAAGATGGTAGCCAGTCAGGACCAACACTGCCAGCTACAGCAGTAGCTGAACAGCAGCTCTCTGGACTAGCAGCTAAACTGTTAAGACCTCCCATGTGGCAGTGACTCCTCACTAACCAGGTGCCTTCTGCTGAGCTGGCACTAAAGGAGCAACTTAAAGCCCATGCCATCCACTCAGCCAGTTTCTCTCCAAATATTTATTGTCCTTGACTTCACAGGAACACAAGCCTAGTTCCGACTAATTTGCTTGCATTAACTACAGTTTTTCCATCTTTTGAGAACAGCATTTTTTCTTCTCATTTAAATCCTGTTTGAAAGGGTTTCTGTAGGCACCGCTGCTACTGCCTTACTCAGGGAGCTGTGAGGCCCTTCTCTGTGCTCAGTGCTGCTCTGGATCGCCCAGTTGCTGTAAACACTCCCACTAATATTTCTACCATTTTATTTCCTCAATTGTAATCTTTCTGGTCTCCAAGTATGAATTCAGCCCGTTCCCCTCTAATAATATTTGATGCAGTTTGTATTTATTTTCATTCTGTTTCAGATTTCTCCACCCTTAAAGAGGAAAAAATGGAATAACATTTTTATTGACTTTATAATATTTGTATTTTATATTGTATCTTTCCTTTTTCTTCATAGTTTTTTTCCCTCTTTAGTAAGAATCTCTCTAAAATACTTTCTATCATCTCAAAGCCCTCAATGGTTACCAATATGCTAAAGCATTTAAAGAATTGATAATAATTTGTATAGAAATGTGACAATTCATTCTGACACCATTTAACATCAACTTATTTTCCATTAATGAAATATTTAAGGGCTCTAGTGCATGACTTTAGATATAATAATCTATGTCTATGATTAAAGGGCAGAGATCCTCAGTTAGTATAAATATAAATATGCTTAATGCCAAAGAAAGCAATAAACTCATAATTTTATATTAGTTAAAAACCTGGTCTTACATTTTACAGTAAATACCTGATAGTTGTTAGATCAAAGCACACTCTGTAGCAGCTCTTCATGGTGTCAGAGGATTATCAGGACATAGAAGCACCATAAACATTAAAAGTCAGCACATTCATCCAGGCTCCTCATGGGATCCATACCAATTTCAACTAGTAGGGGGTTTGCATTTTCACTTTGAAATCTGTCCCATCCACATTGTTCCTGTTCTTTTTTTGCAATTAGAATGTCTCAAATATTTCAATTCTGCCACCCCAAGGAAACAGCATAGTAGGTGACTACTTCCTCTGAGCACATACATCCTCAGCAGATGTAAAATGCCACACTTCAAAAGATTTTAAGTGATCACCCTCGGCAAAATGGCCTGGTTTCTGCTAAATTCTTACCCCAGCTAATCACAACATTTACTCTAAGTTTCTAGTTCCAGACCAACTTTGACATAAGTGGAAGCACTGTTATCAAAACAAGGTTCCCAGTAAGTTTTTCTCCTCCACTGGAATGGATCTGCATTTACTAATGCTTGCACCTTTTAATAGCATCATCAGTCACAGCTCAGACAACTTTGGTTAAAACAGCAAAGATGACACACAGAGTGGACAGTAGGCCCTGAAGTCTGGAATGCCCTTCACTTCTGTTGCTTGCTTTTTCCTGCATCTCTGTATTTCCACATTTTTACAGCCATGCTGCATGCCTCTCTGGAAAAAGGTACTGTGAGTGCTCTCCTCATTCTCCTCCTCTGTGCCTCAGCTGTGGAGACATTTCCCAGATGCATCACACCCAGTACCACAGCAGAGCACCTCCCTCCCTGCTCTCTTCACTTCCTACCCACCTTGTCACTTTACTGATTCCTTTTGCTCTTTACTTTCCTGTCTGGACCAAGCACAGCACTAAGTTCTTCTGACTTCAGGCTACCATTCCTCTTACTCAAATCCTTTTACTGCATCTGGTCTATAAGGAATATATCAAACTTTCGTAATGTCCTGTAGGAACCTCTGACACCAAGATATATCCAGGTCACGTTTGCAATATCAAAATATCCAGTGCAAAAAAAACACCATTAGAAGAGGAAGATTTCTTATTGTATCTTCTCTGTCTGGTCTGCTGCTTGTAACCACATATCTGCGTCCCTCTTCCAGGTTGTCTTTCATTCCAGTCTTTCATTTAAAGGATACCAGACCGAGACCGTGTTTTTTATACAGTTACAGGGCTCAGTAAGGAATTAAATACTACGTATGTACTGCACATGGCATATTCACAGTCTTCAAGGGACAGCACAGAGATCTCCCACAGTGGTGTACTCTAGCCATCAAAGTCCAGTGTATCCTGAGATTTCTTTATTACATATTTGCTCTCACCTGGTAATAGGGGAACGGTTTAAGGCAGGCCACATCCGCTTGGGGATTTTTTTTTCCTACTTGGACGATTACAGGTATGTAACTGACAAAACAAAAAGCAAACAGCTGCACTGGCTGAAGGAACACTGCAGCCGTGCAGGAGGGCATGAGAAACCTGGTTGGTGGGAAGTACACAGTTCTTGCACTCACTCTACTGCCAGAGCAAACTTAACAGTGAACTATGTCTCGAATCCCCCAGAGGGGCCGGCAATATAAAGAACATAAAGTGATTAAACAGAAAAGATCTTTGAAACTGGACAAGGAATTACACAGGACAAAGACAAAAACTGCAGACAACTTGCCCTTGGCAGCTCATTTACCTACCAAAGGAAGAATACAAGCTGGGTAGCAAAGTGTCTCAGGCTCACAAAAGCATCAAACAGAAGTCAATAGGAAAGGCCAGCTCTGTTTCACTAAAAATATTTATGTTTTCCAACATGAGGCCATGCCACACTGGAAGAAAAACTGTCAGATTATTCCATGGTGAGTTCAGTTATAAACTACTCTTTGAGACTTTTCAGGAAGCAATAGCAAGGGAAACAGGAAAAAAAGACAAAATATTTCATGACTGGTGAAGACAGACTGAACACACACCTATCAACTCCCCACCTGCCCTGTCCTGTTTGGACAAGGTCCTGGGAATCCTCTGGAATCCCTCTATAGTTCTAATTAATTTTAAAAACATTAAAAAGTTCTGGAGAACTTTAAGACTGACCAACCCATCACCCTGTGTGTAAATGAAGGTAGAAGTTTTTCTCCCTGTCCCACTCTCCATAATTTGCTATTAAGTTGTTAATATAATTTGCTAATTTGTTATTAGACAGGTGTGAGAAAAATTACTGACAACATACACCTTAGTCACTGGGAAAATTCTGATGCTGTAAGGATGTGAAAATTCATGCTCCTTTCAAAGTCTCTCTGCACCATCAGTAGTGCAGCTCCTTAATACAGGAGATACAGACAGTAATTGCTAAACTAGGGAAAAGTTGTATTAAGTTATAATTTCCAGCTCGTCTTTTAAAGTATGCAGTGCACATCTCCTTCAGAGAAGATGAAATTCATCTTACTAACAAAAAACAGGATGCCAAAAATGCCATTCTGGCTTTCAGTGCAGACAAACTTCTGTTTTGCTTTAATTATTATATATATATTAAAAAAAACTCTAGCTATTGGAAGATGTTTTTGCCAGACAATGAGATGATGTGAAGGTTTAGGTTTTCTACAGAGCTCATTTTCTCTTGGAGTTGTGAAGATGACCCTATTATATGATGAGGACATTCATCCACATCCCTTCACAAGCAAAGCAAACTGAACACATCCTGACTGCAGGATACAGGTCTGAAGCGTATCAGGACTAAAGAGAAAAAGCTGTTTTTCAGTGACTTCCAAGCTATGTGCCTACACTGCTGAAAGACAAAGACTCTAACTTCCTTAAAATACTTACGGAGCTTCCAAAACACAGTGGACAGTACTATGAATTAGGCGCTGGTCTCTCTCCATTGACTAACGGAAATAAAGATAGCTAAAGCTGGAAGGCATGAATATCTACTTGGGTTCCAAGCACAGAAAATGACTGTTGAGGGCTGAATGAAGAGGGATAAGAAGGTACAATGTGATTTGAAACTTACTCATTCTGTTCCCAGATCAGTTTTTGACTAGCTCCACAGTAAAGGTAGTCTACTTTCTTCTTGACATGAATACCAACTTCGGTTTTGAAGTTTAAATAGCTAGCTCATGCTTACATTCCTTTTCCTTTGCCCTACTCATCACTATGAATACCAAAGTTTTCATACAATCTTTCCTGAAGATGTTGAAATTTTTGCAAATCATATAGTCTGGTGCAGAATTGCTCAAGCAAAGCTCAACATCTTCAATACCACATGATGCAACAAAACAGAAGTTTGAAACATGTCTCATTCTTGTTCTCACAACTAATTTTTGCAGACAAGATATACAGCCCAAAACCAAACATGCTTTTTTAAGGTTTTGACAGCAGACTGGAACATCTTCTTTTCCTGCACAGACCAAGCACCATGTGTATCGTGACATGCTCTCCCAAAACCAATCTGTTCTACTTCTAAACAGCTTAGGATTTTTTGAGTGCAATTTAAAAGATCAAAGGTGACCTCTAAGGTGCCCAGTATAGTAGCTTATTACTAAGAGCTTCAGATTCAATCTCATTTTTAATCATCACATTCACAGCGTGTAAGAGGAAGCTGAACTGGAGTTTCAAAGTCTGAAAGAGACTATAATCCATTTTTCTCCAGAAAAACTGTCCATCTTGTGACAGCAAGACAGAAAAGCAGACACTATAAGCAGCACCTTACATAACCAATTGATACTTGCAATTTGAGAAGCTTAGTATCCATCTCAGTCTTCTCCTAAAATGAGGAACAAGATACCATAAGTATCAGAAGTCCAGTGCTCCAGCTAGCCACATTTTCTGCCAAAGGCAGAACTGGAACATGAGAAGTGGTTAGAGACCAGAAAACTTTGTCACACTATCTCGTGCATATGACACTATCCTCAGAAGATGTGGTCAACCATCTGGAGCTGGATCACTTATTCCAGAGTTTGTTATCAGTCTCTAACTGGCTAAATAATCAAGATATTTAGAAAGTGCCCCTGTCTTTGAACTAAGCAGTTAAATGAACTAAGCAGTTAAATGAATGTGGTCATAGGGCCAGAAAGGGGGATGAAGGAGAAGGAGAGCCAGGTACATGTGCAAATGTTTAAAATGATCATGTGATAGAGCCTGCTAGAGCCTGCATTGCTAAGAATGAGCTTGCACACATCTGTACCCAGATGCTTTCACCTGCTTCACAATGCAGTTAGTTTCATGCAACTTGGGGAAGACTGAGTTACACTTCCTTTTTACTAGGTAGTTTTCTTCTTTTTAAACATTTTTGCCGTTCCACAGTGCCTGTCATACTGTCAAAACATTGTACATGAAACTAATTGCTTTGCGACCAGAAAGGTCAGCTAAGGACTGGCCTGGCGTAAAGACAGTCCATTTTACTTCTTTAAAAGGCACTCTTCATTCAATCGGAAAATACACTATGTAAATTTATTCTCAACAGCCCTCCTATAAAATATTCCTCATGAATGCATATTGACTGTTTCTGACTTGCTTCAGACATTAGACAAGCTGCTTTCATTCTGTGCCGAGTCCAGCACACTAGGGAAAGCTCTGATTTACAGTGCTCAGCTGCACTGATATCAAGACTCAAGTGTTTACCCACCTACACCATCACTGCTATTACTTATTTGTAGCACAGAACTGTAGTAGCATTCTAAGGATTTTGATACATGCCTCATTGTTGTTGCTTTCTGTTTCCTGCCAACTGAGACACTGCTCTCATCAACTTCCCTGTCACAGCTGGCTGTGCAGCTACAGTCCTTCTCCATCACTCCCAGACCACCCTGCCACTGCCTGTCCCCACACTCTACACTCCCTTGCTCAAGCTTCCTCTGCAGAGCTGCTGCCACATCTGCTGGATCTGACAGCACCAGTGTGGCAGAGCAGCTGGTGAGACCACCAAAGCTCAGCCTGAGCTCCTAGCCGGGCTATGAACAAGGGCAGTGAAGTGTCCAGATGCACAGCAACATCCTGGTGGTAGGCGCTATACAAAAATAAGGTAAGGAAAAAAACTAATTTCCACAGCAAAACTTACAAATAGTCTGAGGAATGCAGTCATCCCTGGTACTGAAAGCTTCACTACTCAAGTATGAGACAGGACCTTAACCAAATCATCAACCGCAAGAGGAGGAGTTCATCATGCCAGCCATCAGAAGGGACAGGAAAGCTTTGAACAAATCCAGGAGCCAGTGAAAGATCAATAAGTCTCCTTAGACCTAAGAGTGGTCAAGTGAAGTATGAAGATTTATTAATACCCTCCTCCCATAGCATATGTTGGAGTGACTCAATGAGATTTTCCCCTAAAGGTGCATGAAAGCACATGACTTAACCCACTGAATTTGCCAGCATTTTCCTGATAGAAAATATTTAGGCACTCGGTCAGCCATACACTTTTAGTGCACTGCACCTTTAGATGTATCTTGGATTAATTCTGCTTTTGCACAAAGGGTACATGTGTGTATATGTGTGTATAAGTTCTGAAGGGCAGCATGCATTTGGACTCCACATGCAACATTCCTATTCCCATTTGCCATATTGCTTTCCCTTAAGACCAAAATACACATATCGGGATTTCTTTTTTAAAATATTTGTCACGCACAACTTCCATAATATATTCAAGCATACAAACTTTATAGAACTTGTGATCTGACTCCAGAATGCACTTCTGATTAATCAGACTTAAGATTTTAATAACAAAACAGCAGGTGGGGTAACCACAAAATTAAAACTCCCAACAGCCTCAGAGTAATACAGTCATAAATATAAAAGTATTTGAAACGCCTTGTTTGCATTTCAGAAAAATATCCTCAAATCTTATAAGGTATTTTTGTTACCAGATGGAGATGTTTCTATAGACTGATAAATACCACTCTTACCATATTTCACAGCTGTCAGGGGAGGCATAGCAAGTCGTATGACACAGGTTTAGCTAGGAATGGCCATCTCTAGGAACAACGCCTGCAAACACCATCTCCTACAGAAACCTAAACTTGTTCAGAGACTGAAAATCCAGTTTGATTACCTAGTAAACACCACATTTTTCCCACTTAAAGATAATTAAGAATAAAATGCTGTAGAATCTTGCTAAGGGATTCTGTCACAAACTAAGTTCCGCTTAATACTTTTCTAAAAATGCAAATACCTACTTCTGAAATATCTGCTCATGAAATATCTGGGTTTCCACAAAAATTACTATGCAATACCAATATGTTCTATTGACTATTGTTTCATCTCTGTAGAAAGGCTCAAATTTTCATATGTTTCTCCATTGCTTTCAACCATGCATATCCTGGAAAAATTACAAGAGCCCTTGGCTGAAAATTGCTTTTTATATTGTCTTATATAGAAGTCAAATAGCAATAGTATTAGACAGAAATTGTTCAAAAACAAAATGTCCCATCAGTTATTTACTAAGAAATCTGAGGGACAAGGGAATGTTACTGAGAGACAGCAACTGGTAAGAGCTACGTAGAGTGAAGAAGCATCCTGAAGGATCATAAGATTACAAATGAGGAAGATTAGTCTCTGCTCTTACAACTTCTGTCCCAGTTTTGTATACTGAACATGAACCTGCTCCCACATAGCAGAACAGCAGAAGGAAAGATCATTCTTCAGGGTAGCTGACCTACGCTTCCGTACGTCACCAAAAAACATAGTATAACACAGAAGGAAAAACAGCACACAAGAAAGAAATGAATCCACAGAGAAAGCGTCAAAAAAGGCCATTATAATTTCTCAAAAATTGAGGCCACACAACCCTTTAGCTTTCAGGAATTGTAGACTGATCATTGAATCTGTTTACATGGTGTGAGGTACTAAGATCACAACCCATAAAGTCATTGGCTGATGATAAGATGGTCAAGTGCTTGGACAGTCCCATTACTAAGCAATAGAAAAAAAAATGATCAAAGGAGCAATGATGACAGCAGGATATTCCTTTTGCAGTATGAGAAGGTTTCTAGAAAGTAGATTTCTAAAGACACTCTTGGAGAAGAGTTTATTTTTGCAGAGATATTTCAAAAGAATTGAAGGCTACTGTTTGCGATTGATGAGGCCATGCAAAATAAAAAGACACTACCTTTCTCCTAAGGGAAAGAGACACTGCACTGGATCCTAACATCCTATTGTGGGTAGACATCAATCCTATATAGTGCCAAACTATCTACAGACTCCCACCAGCATTCTAGCCCACCTGCCTTTCACCATTTCATCTTGTGACCACCAGTCTGATGAGATTAAAGAGAGCTTGCACCTATGTAATGACTATGTTGGCACTGACCAACTGCAATGGCCTTGCTGAATCAGACACCTCTATAAGTCCCAATTTCAAATATAAGAAAGCATTAGTAGTGGGGTTATGTGAGAAGAAAAGCACACACAGAAGGAAGCTTTGACTTTCTTTGTTTAATCACCTGCACAGGACACTGATTCAAGAGTACTTATATAGTCCAGCTGGGTAGTTAACACCTGTAGTGCCAGCTAGTTGGTGGCATTCAAGAATATATTGTTCAACATCACTGAAGACCAGTTATCACAGGATAACTAAAGGAAAGCAGTTGCAGGTCACAAGGCAATCCAAAGCTTGCTCAGGAAGCCAGATAGAACAGGAAGCTATTCACTTGAATTTCTCATGCCTATGTAACCCATCTTTCAGGCTCTATCACCTCACTTATATATTTTTAATATTATTGCATTCTTGGCCCTTCCAGAGATTGCTAATAACCTCAGAATTATTGATTACAAGGGAAGGAGAGAGCTGTGACAGGATGAAAATACCAACTCATTTCACACACATTATCCAGCTGCTGTTAGATACTAATCGATTCTGGTTATGTAGACTTGAAAAAATGAGCCACTGAGGACAAATTGCAAAAAGGCCCCCTAGGATTTATGCTGCTGAGGAAGCCCTTAGAAGTTCACCTTCACTGAAAAAAAGTCCATGGAGTTGCCTACGCATTCCATATCTATTCTGAAGTAGTATCTGCCACAGCTGAATTTGGAAAGACTTTTCAGGAAGTAAAAGGAGCAGCTGAAGAAGCTTTTGATTTAAAAGCAAGAACTGATGTCAGAGGAGACTGTAAAGCATTACAAGCAACAGAGTAAAAGACTAATATTTCCCTTCTTTATAGGAATAGGGACATTTGGCTCCTAATTAAAGAATTCTTGTAGCAGAATCTGTTACAGATCTAGGAATGAAATTCAGATATCCTCACTCTGCTCAAACTCCAAAACTCTATTACTTTGCATTTGGTACCTTGTAGACTTGTTCATTTCCTAGTAATTCCCATAGTTCCCATGTTAAAACACGGAGACAGCTCACAGAGCAAGAGTCTTAATACCTCATTCGGTATTGGTAGGGCACACTCAATACAGTGTTTTCGGTGTAGATGGTAAGCACATGTAAAATACACAGAACATGTTGTTACATGACCACGTTCTCCCCAAAACACAATGTGCCCTTCCAGCCTTTCCAGAACATAGAAGCTACTCTTCAAAATTATCAAATGCAACTCATGCAGCATTCTGCAATTTTGGTGAGTACTGGCCAGTACACATGTCCAAGGGCTATCCGAGCACTAGTTGCTTATAGCTGGGGCACAGACAGAGATAAAATAGTTACAGCATTCAAATATACTGTGCCCTCTGATATCACCCACACACAAAGCGTCATGAAAGACTTAATGCACTGTGTGTTCTATTTGCTCAACAAAGAAAGACAGATAAATATATTACCCTAGAAATAAGCTTTCCGAGTGAAATGCATGAGTAAGGATTAAAAAGATAACTCACCCTCAAAACTAACAGCATTTCAATGAGCACCACCAAGGTAAAACCCCCACCTTCCAATCAAGTTACACTTTCTCTCTTCACTAGGTCCACCATCACAACATTGGCTCGGGTAGGTCACAAAGCAGGTGCCACGAGCATCATTGTGCAAACAGAACAGCATTCTGTGTGGATCACGTTACTGCTGCGCTAAAAAGTCTCCTGTATCCTGCAGCTGACTAGTCAAGCCTAATAGCATGTGTGACCTTTATGATCACACAAACAGGATGGCAGAAGAGATTATTTTAATCAGATCTGAATGCATATGAGAGCAACATGTACTTATATGGATTATGCAATTACACTTTTATCTAACATTTCAGCAGTAATCAATTTAGTGAGCCAAGGGAGATTCCTGTTGCAGTGGCCACGGAGCACACCAATACTCAGATTATAATTTAAAACACTATTTTATTAAACACTTTCATAATGGCTAAGTGGCATACCTTTAGACTCTTCATGATTTTTAGATAAATGATAGCATACATCCTACAGCCATGCATCAAAGAGAACTCCACAAGCTCACTGCTCTCTTCTGCTCTTAGTTCCGTAAACAAGATGCACCTGATTTCTCCTCCCCTCCAACCCTCACAAAATTTCTTGCAAATTCCCTGTTTCTGGACAGCTCAAAAATACAGTTCAGAAAAAAAGGACAGGTATTGTAGAGGAGTGCTTAGAAATACATTCCACCCTATTCCTAGAGTACAAATATAGGCACCAGATTTTTTTCTGTGGTTACCCTAAATTGCAATATCCCCCTAGGGTCACAGAGAAAAAGCTTAATTCAGCA
Source organism: Crypturellus soui (assembly GCA_032275445.1). Lineage (NCBI taxonomy): Eukaryota > Metazoa > Chordata > Aves > Tinamiformes > Tinamidae > Crypturellus > Crypturellus soui. The sequence goes on along the minus strand of JAUBNY010001121.1, from coordinate 527,072 downwards.
GAGAGAGACTGACTGTTAGCTGTTATTTCTGACAATATATGTGGAATTTAATGATTTTTTCCTTCATTTGATCAAGTTAAACCTAAATTCCCCCTTAACTCTTGCCTCCTTTCAAACATTTTTAATGATCCAAAATGATCAAAATGATCCCAAAAAAAAAAAAAAAAAAAATTGTGAATTTTTTTTTGACTTAAAGCTTCTTTGTTCCTCTGTAGTAACAAGAGAGAAATTTTACTAATGTTCTGGGAGTTAGACATTTGCAATTAAAGTATACATTTATAAAATATGCCATTTTATTAGAGGAAAAGGTGTAGAGTAGAATAGTATTAATTACAGATATCAGCTAAGGGAAGGGTAATGATGCAGCAAGTTTGGGGCATTTTGTTATTTTCTTTCTGTGTTGAAATATTTAGTTAAAAGCAAAGAAACTTATGTCAATAAAAATCAGACATACTACTAGCTATTCATATAATATACAATATTAAATAAATATGCATGTAAATATACATGTGGAATCTGAAATAAAACAAGATTTAAAAGGATAAAAAGGAGGCCAACAGAACTTGAGGGGAAAAGCTACCAATAGTTAAGTGTGTTATTGAACTAAAAAGAAATATGAAGGTCACAGGTAGCAAGTAGAAAAAAGGAACTAAGAATGACCACTTCGAAGACAGTGACATCATGTGAGGACCTTCTGTTCTCTATAAATGCAAGAAACATTAAACAAGGAGTAATTCAAGTACACAAATTTAAAAAGAAAGTAAACTACAGTCTGAGGGACCTTGTCTGATTAGAGGATATCTAACTTCCAGAACATGGTTAGATTTCTATGAGCTGCAAAAAAAAAAAAAAAAAAAACGCAGAATAACTCTGAAAGGAAATATTTTTCCTGCAATATTGTAAGACCATATTCATAGCCACTTTCTGCTTGACATGAAGAAATAAACGGAAATCATGTGCTTTGCAAAATAGCAGGCAGCTGATTAAAATGTGATGAAAGCTAACGTGGTCTGAAGACAGTTTTACAGGGCAGCACTGCAAATTCATCTCATTCCCTTAAAGCAAGCATTTCACGGATATATAGAATATGATACACAAGACCTGTCTGATTAAAATTCTTCCTAGAAAAAAGTTCATCACGCTTTTTCCATATAAAGCTTAACCATCACTCAGGAGTGAAACAGAAGTGCGAGCACCGAGCAATGACAAAACAATTCACATGCTGAATGTTTTTTGTCAATGTTTAGCAGGGGTGGCAGGACTCAGTACTCTGCCATTGGACTTGTGTAAGGCTATGGAATAACAATAATACTTGATGTGCATGGGGGAAGGAAGGTGGTAGTGGCAGGAGGCACTTTTTAAAGCGTTTTTAAAGCCAACATGCACCCCTTCTGTAAAAGGGCAAGGGTAATTCTGAATTTACTAACTTGGATACCAGAAGTATAAGTATTCAAAACATTCAGCCAAAATAGGACAGCCTAGTGATTAAAAAAAAAAAAAAACTGTCAGACACGTAAAGCAAAGAGCAAGCTTCCTGCATCTCATTTACTCTACTTCACATATGAATTTCCCAATTCATATTTGAGAACATTTATAATATCTGATTTTTAGTTACTGACAAAAACATACAGCAGTCTTTATTATCTTATTACTGTTGTAATGTCAAATCACAATTTTAAATTTGGGTTCCACTATTAAACAACAGCAATGCCAATTCAAATACTGTAATTTAAAATAAATAGTATATACTTAATGCCCTTTTCAGTCAAAAGACATAGCCACAGTCTCTTCAGTTGGATATACTTTTCACATATTTTATGAAAACTTCTCAGACTACAGCTTTCCTACTTGCCTTTCCACTGAGCTATTTAAAAGCCTGTAATCTGTGATCAGAAGCACTGCTTGTATTCTTAGGCTGTAGTTTAAAAGAAAGGCAAGTCCTCACTCTGGGGCAACCCACTTATCAAAGCTGCCTCGGAACCACAAGTCTTAAAAAGCCTACAAGTTTGATCTACTGGAGCAATGAACACAAGTTCCCGAAATCCCTAGTTTGTCAGTCTCTCTGTTGCTTGTCACCCTGCCAGGCAGATTGCCAAACTGGGGGTAGGAACATCAGCTAGGAACTCAGCAGGGATCCGTCAGAGCCCTCCCTCTGTATCACCGCAATCCAAGGGTGCTGTGCAAGAGGCTTCTGCAGACCAGCAAGTTCCACTAGAGCTGCAGTGATTTGCTGCTCTGATGGAAGAGACTAAGGGAGTCCTCTCCTGCATTTCCAGGGAAAAGGTCTCATCAGTCATTTTTCAGTAAGCCTTATTTCAGTGTTATTCCCTGCATATAAGCACTATCATGCTTTTTCCCAGATTCCCTTCAGATAAGGGAGCACGCTAAACAGGATTAGCTTTGCCCTTTTCTGCTCTTTTTGCAAACAGATTCAGCCCCTGTCTAAGCCAAGCAACTTTTCTATCCATGGCACTTTCCTCAGAAGATGCCATATATATAATTTAGTGCTAAACTACTTAGTCTGGAAAGGTGTTATACTCACATTATCAATCAACCAGACTTATAGTTTTTCTGCCACTTTTCACTGGTACCTTCTTCCAGGTTCTCCTTCCAGCACAGAATCTTTTTTTCAGGTAACACAGTAATGGAGAGCTTTTTTTGTTGTTGTCATAAAAAGCCATGTAGAAGAAAAAAGCACACACAGATTCTGTTCTTGACTAGGAATGAATTTGAAACAAAAGGCAAAAGATTAATTAGAAGGCTTGAACGAGTGAGCTGGAAATCGGGCAAGTCCTCTCCACATTGATTTTCTCAATCAGCACATCATTTCCCTTATTTGACTTCTGTTGTCAATATTAATTGGTTTATGCTGGCTGTAACAGCTCTTTAGGCAGAGTGGATGAAGGTTGGTAAACTAAAGGAAGCAGAAGAAGCTTGTATTATTAAAATAAGAAAACTGAATACAGGAAAAATTACAGATCAAGAACAAGTTTAGTTGATTTCCATCAAATAACACGAAGTCTTGCATCTGAGAAAAAGGACATGAACCTGTTAAATTAACCACATAACTCTGTGAATGAAAGCCGACAAATGTCACTGTAAGCTTACCAAATCCTCAAATATTTAGAAAAACTTACTGGTAAGTACTACATTTAATCTCATTTCTTTGAGTACCGTGCAAAACCACTGCATTTTTGCACGGCAATATCTTAGATCTGTGTCTCAGTCTATTCTAAGATGAATGGACTAGCTCCCAGCATTCAGGCTGCCATAGTCAAAAAAATAAGATTTCAGCTAGGTTTTTTTTTTTTTTTTCAGAAGGATAAAAACTTCAGGGATAAATGTCCACTGCCATTCCAACAGCATGCAATAGCATGGCATCTCATAGGTTAATGGTGAAACACTGAATTTTTCCCCTATAATCTGCAAACAGACTAGCTGATTCTATGATGATATACTTCTGCTTTTAGCATTACATTATGTAGTTAATCTACTTGATTAGATAATTTACATTAAGTGATTTGTTAGGGATTTTAAAATATTTTATTGGTATATGTACCTATTAGAAAGGAACATTCCCATTGTCTAACTACGTGATCAGAGAAGGCTTCTGATGTCCTTGTCAAAATATGAATCCAACAGACTAGAATTTAATTAAAAATTACTTGCTACATATTGAGACCCACATTAGAATAGCTTTTCAAAAGCATTCCATATTCATAATTTTTTAAACTTGGGGGTATTCAACTCCTTCTTGAATTTCACTAAAACAGCTCTCCAATTTCCTGCTTATTTAAAACTCACGCCTGTTCACTTCCATTCACTTTGGACTTCCTTTAACACCATTCATTATAACCTTCTCTTTTGTGCTCTCTGTGTAGTTTCTTCATGAGGAGATCTTTGTGGTTGGTCATGCCCTTAATTTTCTTTTCATCAGAGTCTCCTCCTGCAGGATTACACAGTGACACTCCTTTTGTTTTTACCTTTGTTCTCTTCTCTACCTGACTTCACATTCAAACAGTTTCCACAACCATCTCTACACTCACAACTCACATTACTTCCAACATTTCTTCTTCAACCTAATATTGAACTTTCCCATAAAGGTATCTCCTCAGAGATAATTAAATGTCAATGTCATCTACTTGTTCACAGATCTGCCTAATACCTGCTTATATATCTATGGAATAATTCTGAACCAAATAAGGTTAGGATAGGAAGGATTTATATTGTGATCATTCCTCTCTCCATGAGTTGTAATACAACATCTTAGATTAGATTCCTAACTTTTAGATAACTAGAACAAGGCAAAGAAAACCCTATCCAAAGGTACATCTAGTGAATAATTAGAGTTTACTGAAGGACAGGAGTTAGAGAACAATACAAAAGCAATTGTGAATAAAATAGCAAATTCGGCCTTTAATTATCACATCCTCAAGCTGTGTCATCCCAGATCAGTCAATAACAGAGTCCAAACTTTTACTTGTGTAAAAGCTTTTGGCTCTGATGTTCATTGGAGGCAGACTGAAATGTTTACATATGCAACCAGGAGATATCAACAAGAACAGCAAACAACTTGATGCACAATAAACTGCTTCTGTCTGAACTTTACATAGGAATTTGGTATTCTTGACACATGTGCAGTACATCTTTATTGCTGTTGGCATACAGATATCAGCGCTATTTTATACTGACAACCCAGCACTTTGGCAGCCCAAAATCTACAGAGTTTGCGTGCATTCAGGGCTGGATTGTAAATCCTCTCTCCCAGGAGTTTCATGCTGAGCAGCTGACATTTCAGCACCACTCCTCCTCTCACTCCCCAAACAAAACTACAATTTATAGAGAGTTTAAGACATATGCCCAGCAAACAACCCTTGCCAAATGCTACTCTGTCATTCACAGATTTCTTAGGAACTCAATAAAATATATACACCTGATGAACACATACTGCATTAAGAGCAAACTAAAAAAGTATACACAGCACACGTTACAGGGCCTTCCAACAAACAAATAATAGCCCAGAATAGGAAGCTCTCAGGGAATATACCAATGTATTCCATACTGCTCCTGTACAGTAGCTCCACAAGTCTTCAGTACCCAAGGTAGAATGTATGTCAAGACCTGTGCATCAGGATCCTTTAATGCTGAAATCTATATTAATCCACACTAATGCTTCAGAAAATTTAACTCTTCTACAGCATCCTGACTTCATGTACCAAATACTCTGAAACACTTTAAGTTTTCAAAATAGTGTCCAACTCTGAGTAACATCTCGTACTCTATGAGTGAGGACCTGTGCTAGACCCAACCTAGGCAGTGAGGGACTCTGAACAACACACAGCAGCCTCACAGTAACACTTCTGCCAAGCCCCTTCAGTCAGAGCACTGTTTACTGATTACTGTTCAAGTTGGACAGCAAACAATTTCTGGCTTCCTGAGACTTAGTCTCACATTGTGAGACTAAAATACCCCATTTTTTAAAATCAAAAGATAACCTGTCTGCATTTTATCTCCTACTCCATCCCTAACAGGTTCTTACAGTATGTACCACAGTACCACAAACCCTAACATAACAAAGAGGTCAGTCTCCTGTCTATAATCAATTAAGTCTTTATCAATTAAGATGTGGTTACAGCTTCTGTAGGAAAACATGTTGGCATACTACTCTCATTTCCATGACATTTAATTGCTCTCCAGTAACGACCTATTTCAGCTGTATCCAAAACATTTCTCCATATGATTTGGAGACGGTGAAAGATACCTTCAGAAAAGAATATAGGAAGGAGAACCTTGTTTGTCTGTTTTGACCATACTTAATCTAGTCCTCCCTTTCAGGTTTAAATAGCAAGGAATATCTTCTATTTCATCCTGAAATCATACACTCTTTAAAAAATATTATATTTTGGCAAACAGCAAAGGAACATGAAACAGAATTGGACAATTTGCTGTCTCATGCAGTTTTATACCAGAATGCAGTCCTTCCTCTATCAAATGCACAAACTCTCACCCCTGTGCATATGTACTCCTGTACATATGGCCAGTGCTCACCATTGCACACAGAAGTACCTGCACGAAGAGCCTGCCCACCAACCAAAGGTCAGAGGAACTTGCATACAAAACTACAAAGGAGAGAAGTGTCATTGCTTTACCTGACCAGTGCTGTCCCTCCTTCATCAGGATTCAGTGTTGTAGAGGGCAAACCTCATAGTTAGCCCCACAGAGATATATGCTACCTTCTTAAATTAACTTGATGACAATATATTCAAAAATAAGACATTTATCTTTCAAAAACCCACACTTTCCAGATCTTGTGAAAGAAAGCCCTTGGGAAAGACTAAGTAGTATACTAACTGAAATTAAACAAGAGAAAACAAAGACTCTGCCCTAAAAAAAGTAGTTCTGCTAACATCAAAATGCATAGCAAAGACAGGAACAATAAAGAGTTAAGAATGTCTCTTGATTTGGAATAGGTAGCAAAACAGAAATAATTCCCCTACTTTGCTAATAAGGGACAGTCTCAGGTGACTAAAAGAAAACTAAAAAAGGCTCTCAGGAAGTTCATCTGTTCCCAGAATTATTTTATATATATATATATATATATATATATATTTTTTTTTAAGAACAATCACACATTAAGTGGAATGGACTATCAAAAACAAGGCAAAATTAATAAGATAGTTCTACTGAGATAATATTAAATAAACTGGATTAACTACCATAGGACAACTGAGCTCAAACTGTGAAGCTGCAAGGGCCTCAGACCTACTGAAATGCCATTAAGTTACAAATGGTTGAAAATGGTATTACATATGGTCATTTAAGGATAACTGACTTTACAAAATCAATCTTCTGAGCAGACACTGCCTCATTTGACATTGGTCTGGGATACTTTGCTCGTAAACCTATCATAAGGCATACAAACTCTACTAGCAAACCTTTGTGACATTCTAGCAGTAGAAATTCCTCTTTCAAGTACAAGCCAAAGCAAGCTAAACATCTGCCAAGGATAGATGACTCCAAAAGTAATGCTCCCTAAAACATACCAGAGAAAATGCCAAAACAAAAACCTTTTTTTTTTTATGATTCTCTGGTTCATAGTCTCCTACTAGGTGACAGGGCACCACCACACTGAATGGTGTACAGTACTTTGCTGACAGTGCTAAATGAAAGACACTCCAAAAGCAGACCTAAAAGTTCCATCAGAAAGAAAAAGTCACAACTGTGGCTACTGTGCATGCTAACTTCTAAAAGAAGCATGATGACAATGCTATGGTGGCCTTAACTGTATGGGGATATTTGTAAGCTGGGCTTCTCTTCTACCAGACTTATATTGACATTTTGTTTTCAGTGTACTAATGCAGAAGCTACAGCGATTGTGCTCTAGACAGCTTTTATTATGAGCTTTTATTAAAAGAAAAATCAAAACTTTTATAAAGACTCAAAGATTTATTTTGCCAATAATGCCCTCTCACAATAGAATGAGACATTCTAATCCTGCTTTTTCTTTCCATTACACAGCTAATGATTTCACTCATCTTTGTGACAAACTGCTTACGATATCTGCAGTTCAGGTTCTCCACCTGTTACCTTACTGCTGCCAGGAGCTGACCACCAAGCTCTTCCTCCACAGAAATAGTCCATCACAACCTCCCAAAGCCAGCTAAGTAAAAGGCACTGAACACTATTCAGATTGCCAGAGTCAGCTGCTCTGGGACTGGGGGCACTGCTAAAATGCTTCACTATCCTGGTTTTAAGGCTCGTCATACCTACAGGAACAGAACTTCAATATTTACAGACAACCTTTTGAACTACCCTTTAGCCTAAGGGTAGTTGGACAGGTAGGGATGAGTGATCATGGCCAGCTCCACCTGAAAACCTAAAACAATTTTACCTAGTTGCAGTTTGTCTAGGAAGCATAAAAGTGACAAATATAGAAACTATATCAAAAAGGGCATTGGACTGTCACTACAAACTGGTATATATAAATCTTTTTTAATATTTTGACATAGAGGAATTGAAGGTAATGTAGAATTTGGGGAAATATTTCTTTTATGTTTTGAAGGATAAAACAGTAATGGTAGAATTTATTCTCTGCATTCATGACAGATGTTGTAGCAAACCTTTTACTTGTTCCTGCTTAAGTTTCAGCAGATCAAATGCATTTACGAGCATGTCAGCATTTTGAAGCTAACATCCTGAGCCTGACTTTGATTTGGGTCCTGATGCCTTTCATGCTGAAACTGCATGGTCCTGCTGTTGCATACCAATCACAAAAGGGTTTGCATATCATCTTGCAATAACTTCTAGGTCATGTACAATATGAAAGAGCACATTATAAAATCAACTATTGTTGCTACATTTACCACAGTTTTGAGTATGTTTTAACTTACATTAAAAGATTGATATGAACAAGAAAACCGTAAGTTTGTCCTCAGGACTGTGTTCTGTGTGGTTTTATAGCTTTTATGGACAGTATTTCAAGTTATTTTTGATCTTTTTACCCCATGAAGAGTTGCTTCTGTTCAAAAAGCTTTGAATAAAACACCTACTGTTACATTTTTTCCTTAAGCAATCCTTGGCAACTATGTTACACCCAGCTATTTTTGTGTATTGTATTTTTGGCAAAGAGTATAAATTCATTATTTGAAAAATGAAATGCAAATATCAAAGGGTTCTAATCATAATGGAGAGTAATATTTAATGATATTCTAAGGAGCATCTCTTTCAAGAGGTATTACATACCCAGTATGTTTCCAAAAGTAGTTGACTTATTTCCAGGAAATTTCTGACAGAATAATTGTATTCACCCAGGTTGATGAATCTTAAAGTTTCATGAATATATTTCTTATCAAATCCAGCAAAACACTTATTTTCTCAAATATAAGCCCACAATGCAACAAAATACTGTATTTGGCATGACCTTACAGGAACAACTGTATTATCAAAGATATTCTAATTTCTTGCCTCTGAGGCTTTTTTATGTGTAGAAGTGCTCTCACATTCCAGAGGTCAAAGATTACAATTGATAGATGATGCCTTTCCCACAGCACCTTCTGGAAAGAAGGCTTTGAAAAGCTCTCACCAGCAGATAAGTAGTATAGAGAATAGTATTTTTCTTTCTACAGAGCAGTGGCCCTTTGTAGTGCTATGTGTGCACACAAACGCTGTTTGGGTAACCAGCATCATACAGGCCAACAACAGTGAAGTTGTAAACAAAACCATCTGAATAGGCGTATACAGCCTGTCACCGGTCAGGTTTGAGCCCCACATTCTGACAGGAGCATCTCCATTCAAGCTACCACACCCACATGCTACTCTCCAAGCAGTCGCTTGTGAAATGTGGCATTTCAGAGAAAGGAAGAGAAAATGAATTATGCATTGCCTCCTAGAGTCTGGGAAAATGAGTTATCTAGTACAGACTTCATTAAAACTGTGTTAACACAAAGTCCTGTCTTGGTAATTGGATTCTTCTTATGAATACTTATATTAAGAGACTCACAAAACACAAAAATCAATCTCACTTTTCAGGATTTTCTTGACCCAATCTGACTGGCATTAAACAATGCAAGAAGTTTATTGGTTTAAACCAATAGCTGTTGAAGAAACAACATTTAAGGCAAATATTCTTCCATCTGCAGCAGCAAAACTTTCCTTAAAAATACGGTCTTGTCTATAGGCATTGTAAATCTTCCCATAGTCTTTTCCTTTGTATTTTATTTAGTTTTTTATATGCTAGTAAATTCACCAAAACAGAAAAAAATAGAATGGAGATCCTTCTTTTTCCATGTCTTCTAGAGCATGACACATGCCAGTCAAGCCCAATGCAAAGAGCAACCCCAGGGCAGCCTCTAATTTTAAACATTGTCTGTAATTAAGGAAGGCTGTTTACAATTAAAGTATTAAAGTGATTTGATTGAAGAAATCTAAGTAACATGAGATGCATGTGGATCATCTAGATATAACAAACAAGCTGTGCTTCTTGCTTTCATACCATATTCCCCATTGCAAGCCATCCATAATAGACTATAGTGGGTAAGAAATGAATTTTTCAAGCCCTATGTTCATGGATCTTAAAGACAAGTAAAGTTTGTTTTTGAAAACAATCATTTTGCTATCTAGAATAGAATAAAGGAACAGGAATAAAGTAAGAAGTTTCACAATTATTTTACTGATTCCTTCATGATTTCTCACATACTATTGAACACTATACTATCAATTACGTTTAATGTTTCCATCAAGTGCAAAGAGGATGTGCTTTGATGTATTCTCTTGACAAGTACCAGATCAAAAAAATTATCCAGGAATAACAGAATGGATTATGTAAAGCATATTCTATATCCTAAAACATTTTTTCTTGCTGGTAAAGACAAATGTTGTAGAGGTAACCAATCTCCAACAGAAGAGAAACATGATTTACAGATAATGCTCCAAGCTGAACATTATCACTCGTCACCTTTCCTCTACCCTCACCTTCAAAGAAATAGCCATGCAATTACTGGATAAAATCACTTCAAAATAAAGAAACCAAAGAAAGTAAAGATGCCCCCCAAAAGAAGGGAATATTTTTCTCAGAAGCAGAAGTATTTTTCATTTTTTACTACACTTGTGTTATTTTAAAAGCTTCATTACAGCCAGGCTCCTGTATTTCTCTAATATTCAATTCAAAATTCTGGCACTAGAGCTTTCATAACAAATACTAACAACTATTCACTAATTGGATTTTCTAAGATTAACAACTTCCTTTGCTATGCAGGTATTTATTGCAAGAACTACATGGCATATCAGTTTCTTTATAGTTTTTGATTTTTAATACTTGGGCTATGAAATACTTGTTAGAAAACTGCTCCAATTGTTTATCCGTTTTTCAGTCCTTTAAGAACTGTTCAGCAGGTTGAAATAAATTTAATATCTGAGACCCACCTCATTTTTCCTCAGATGATGTATTGCTATTGTAGTAGAAAGCTTGTGACAAATAGGAGGATTCATCTCCCCAAAGTGCTAAAAGTCCTTGAACTGTTCTTGAAATGTGTCCAATTTAAAAGTATTTCCCATAAATACTAAATACTAGTCTAGAAAGCACATGAATCCATTAGAAATCTACTCGTGTCAACTGTTAAGCCTACTTAATATACTCAAAGATTCTAAGACTTTTCTCCCCAGCATCTGTAACTTCACAGAAATAAGTGTATTCTAAGGAATACATGTATTTGTTGGGACTCTTAGGGACTCTTTTTTTTTTTTTTTTCCTTATTTAACTGAGCTAATCTTTGGGACTCTTAGCACCCAGACTTTCATCAGATATCAAGTACCAACCATAAGATAAAAGCAGTGACCTAAGTGCTACACACACACATTATAGTAAACAGAATATGAACCTGTGGCTCATCCCAGCTGGATTGCTGTCCCTTGGACATGATGCTAGGCAGGCACAGTGCCCAGTCATCTTAACATCAAGATGAGAACCTAGATGAGAATGCAGAGCAGCCTGGAGGAACTAACCTTTTTGGTCAGGAGAAAGAAACACTTTTTACTTTCAGGGAAAAAAAAAAAAAAGAAACAAGAGTCTAACAGCTATGAAAATGGAACATCAGCTTTTGGAAGAATCTGTCCAGGTATCACAGCAAAATGAAATGCAGAAGAGATAGAACAGAAGAAAGATTTTAGAGCTCAGATGTGGCACAACAATATTATTGAAATAAGAGCAAGACTGAGAGGAAAGCAGATGAGACCTGTGAGAAGGAAAACAAAGATGTACACCCACCAGGAAAAGGAGTAGGAGGATGACAACAAGCAGTTTGCAGCACCAAGGAAAAAATCCAGAAACCCAGATCTTTTAACACTTTTAGAACCCTGTAGGGAAGGCACCACTGACCTTTGCAAAGCTTAGCTATACTGGACAAATGGAGGACCTGTAGAAAAGTTGTGGCCATTGAGAGGGAAGATAATTCAGTTGTTGCAAAGCAGCAGGATTTTAGATTAGCTCAGTTAAATAAGGAAAAAAAGGCACACACTAAAAAGGGATCAGGAAATACTCATTGCATAGAACTACAAGCAGCTCCGATTTACACATATTAAGGACCTGCAATGCTGATTTTTAACCAGTTTACCTGAGTTCTTGTCCAGAAGTTTTATATAACATTATTTTTTCCTGAAGGACAAACCAGAGTGCCTGGGTGACTAAGCAATAACTATCTCCCTGCTTCACTTTAATGAATCTGGACCATCATTATACTACCTCTCTGTATGCTCAATTTTATTTTCCCCCTCCCCCCCGTACTTGAAGATATACTGTAGCAACATATTTAACAACTTGTAGCTTTAAATATCTTCTATCTTCTTAAAAACAATTACATAATGATCCAGAGTTAAATGTTAAATGAATCCCATAAAGTACTTTGTGAGAACAGGAAAACTACTCCTCCTGTTCATCTGAATGATTCACTTCATTCAGATGAACAGAGAAATTAGCACATTTGTCATGCAGTATGGCCCCTTGGTATAGGGGCAATAAATACACTCAGTATAAGGTATCAGCACTATTATCTTCACCAAGTACATAAATGAAAATAAAATATCCCTTGGAGGGCACCCTGCAACTTTATAGTATGTAAATATTTACAAAAAAAATTGGTGCTTAGTTAAAACTTACCCTAAAAGCAAGAATAATACATTTTTAATTATATTTCCAATTTTCCATACAGTTTTGAAAAATTATGAGATCTGCTTTAGACTTCAGCATTATACTATAGCCCTTCAGAACATGTGTAACAGACAGGAGGCCATACTGGCAGATGGCTCCAAACAGGAACAGAAATATACACAATAAATCAGCATATCCTTAGGCTGTTGATTTTTCAGTGAATTACAGAGTAAAACTTTTTATTAGTACAGTTTCGGCTCTGGGCATTTTGCCATGAAAAACAGAACCAGTGAATCAGTAAAATTTACATCCTATAACCTGCATGATATTCATGATAAATCTGTCCCCCCTAAACCCATTATGATTTAACAAGTAGTTGGGGGCATCAGCTCTGCCCACAACTGACATAACCAAAACCAAATCAGAGCTGTTTCTAGCTGTGTGTTCTGCATAGGGACAACCAATTGGCTGTTTGGTTTGTTCAAAGCAACAGATTATAACAGTTCTTGCAGTTTAACTTGCACCAAAAAGATAAGAAAATGAAAAAGCTTTTATTTAAAATATCATATCCCTCTATCTCTTGATATGAGGCCCATGCAGGACCATCTGCTGAAGGAGAACTTATATTGCCCTTTGTATGCAGTCCACACACCCCAGAGTCAAGGGATTATGCCTCTTTTTTTTTTTTTTTTTGAAGTCTTCGAATAAAAAAAAGAAAAGGTATATAATAGTGCAGGAAGGAAGGAAGCATGCATAACGGGTAAAAGCACTGACCTATGCACAGGTCAGTAAGAAATGAATCTTCAAATATTAGCAATCTTCACAGTAAAAAAAACTCCTTCAAAGATTTATTACCATCTATACTAAGAGGTACATGACAAACACTCAGAAATGCCAGGGCTGGATAATGCCTTACCTCCCCATCAAGTCCTCCTTTCACTGAAATCTGTTATCAGACTGGATCTCTGTAAAATAACATTGAGAACTGAAGAAAAAAAACCTATCACCTAGTTGAGTTTTAAAATCTACTTTAAGCAGGCTACAGTTTAGCAAAATATAGCAAAAGTTACCAACTACTATTTTGTGAAATTTTTCTGCATGTGCCTTCATCAGGTGCAATGATCACAGACCATTTAAACGGGAAGCATTATCGCCTGGCTCTCACTCTTAGTCCCAATATACTTCATGTAACAAGATATATTGCTAGCAGCCTCCCACAGTCAGCATTACAGAGGGAAAAATACAGACCTCTGTCAATACTTGAGCTATATTGAACTATATAAAGCTGGAGTTTAGAACCATTGCCCTTTGAGATATGCCTATATTCCAAATGTTATCACAGTCTGACACAACAATAAGATGGAAGAGATAAGGCAAACAATACGGATGACTATAAAGCAATCCTTGGCCTTACTGAGATCTAGCAAGCTACCATTTCTAGACCTAGCTTGTACATGCAGCCTATTCCATAAACCATTAAACCCTTGACACTGGAAGCTAGGAAAAGTAAATCAAAACTTGAATGAATACTAGTGCTCTCCAAGCAATTTTTAACATGCTACCTAGAGCAAAATATCCTCAAAATACCGTACAAATTTTTGGTAAATGATATCAAACATACTTCAAATTTCGTAGTTTGCTGTCCAGGCAAGCTACAGTTTACAGTTGTCTATTGCCTACAATCTAAGAATGCACTGGTAAAAAACAGTAAGCATTACAGATGATGTCTAATAAAAAAAGCTAAACCAAATTGAAATGCTTCCATTAAAAATGCTTGTGCAAGAGAGAGACTTGTATGATAATGATCCAGATGTAGATTAGCAGAAATAGTTTAGCTATATGAATAAACTTCATGTAAACGTCGTCCTAAAGGATAATTTTGCAAATATTGTGCTTAATATTAAACCTTCATAAACAGCTGCATAAAAGAACATAACTACTCTGAGGAAAAACATAATGTATCAAGTGATGAAATATAATAACTTGCACGTTCAATTTGCTCCTTTATGACCCTCTATGCTTCAAAATAAATTGGCTATCTAACACACAAAAGTAACCAAAGGAATCTAATGACTAAGTTCACATGATCACTTAAGAGATCGCTTAAGAATTAGTGTAATAAATTAACATTTGATGGTATTAGTGATGCATCAACAAACGGTTAGAACTATCTTGAAACATTGGACAATATTTCCCAATGCTTTTCTTCAGCAGCAAGACACAGGTGTCACATTCAGATGTACAGTTGCAGATTTCTGTATAACATGAAGTGGAAATAAACAAGTGCACACTTTAATCTTCCTGACAACTTTCAGTAAATTATTGTAAGATGGTTTTGGATGTGCGGCTTAACAGATCAAGTCCCCAAATCTTCCATTCCCTATGGTTTGGGTTTCTTCAGCAGTTACTGGTAGTAGGTACATACTAGCAAAGATACACCTTTTTTTATAGTCTACTATTATTTTTTAATTGCAGCAGTAGTGAAGCTAAGGGACCAGTCAATTCATAGTCTTCCAGATATAAATGCACCATAGTATATGCTACTAAACAATCATCCAGATTAACAAGAAAATTGGGGGTTTTGTTTAACTACCAACTGTTTTCAAGTCCCACAGTAACATTAATGTCAGACTTCTTGGAAAAAAATATATATATATTATTGAGTTGTAACATTCACTGGTGTATGATTAGATCTCTTCTGAGCATTTATATCCTCATAACCTAAGAAAAATCACTAGCAGTTCATCTGCATGTAACTCCAAGTTTTATTCATATCAGGATTTGGATTACTGTAGAAAATTCCTCTGGGTTGGAAATGTCATTTGATAATATAGATGAAGGGAAGATCCTAGTGAATAGTTTGATATTCCTTTTCATTCCCTATGGAAAGGGAGTATACTTAGACTTAGTGCCCGCTGTTAAGAACAATAAGGAAAACTTGATTTGTCAGGGACATCAGGTTATCTCTGCAGCCAAACTAAGCAAACTCCCATGAAAATAGCATTCTTCTTTGCTGCCATCCATGGACCAAGTAACAGTCAAGATCATTTGAAGGAACAGCATAGAACCATGTTCATATAGAAACATGTTAAAAATGACACAGATGTGTGAATACCTGAATTTATCACAATTTCTTCTCAAAATTTATCATTTGTACTGAGGCAGTAATTCAAATAATGATTGCCAGGGAGTGTATTCTTTTCCCAATAATCCTGAGCTGCCACAATTGCTCTTGGATGGAATTCTGAAATAGCTTACCTAGATTCCTGACATAGAAAAACTTCACACAAAAAAATACACTGCTGTAATTAAGGTAAAACAAGTGTCACAAGTCAAGCCTGTGATCACCTCTCACTATGCTAGAACAAGTGTAGTTGTATTTTAGAACCTACTGCTCTGTACTACTTTCAATTAAGGCAGCCAGTTTGGCTGACAAGAACAAAGGATCACGCAAATAATTATATAATCTAGCTATACTGGACCACACAAAAATCAAGCAACAGAGCCAGACCTTAGCGGTCATAAATGACTTGCAATAACAGAAGAAATACACAACTGATAAGAAAGTAGAAAATATATACCTTGCTTCCTTTAAAAAGGTTAAAAAACAAGTTTTTGCATAGGTTCAAGAAACAAATCCTCTAACTCCAACACTGGTAAGGATGGTCAAAATGAGTCACTCTCATCAAAAGTTAACCTCAACCACATCTTTCTCATGCAGGATCAACCCAAGAAATATCACGCCCACAATTTAGGTAACTC
The DNA here is from genome assembly GCA_032275445.1 of Crypturellus soui. Taxonomy (NCBI): domain Eukaryota; kingdom Metazoa; phylum Chordata; class Aves; order Tinamiformes; family Tinamidae; genus Crypturellus; species Crypturellus soui. The sequence continues at coordinate 510,670 of JAUBNY010001121.1, read as the reverse complement.
TTTCAAAATTAGCCAGCATCTAACCCTGGAGATACCTAAGCTCCCAGAAGACCTCACCTCCTTACTTTAAGGGACCCTCATGCATGTAGAGATGCAGCATGGATTGGCAGCATGGTAGTGTTTGAAAAAGGCAGATCGGTGTTTCAGC
>JAUBNY010001121.1:499319-510422 GCA_032275445.1 Crypturellus soui | reverse complement strand
GGACCCTCATGCATGTAGAGATGCAGCATGGATTGGCAGCATGGTAGTGTTTGAAAAAGGCAGATCGGTGTTTCAGCAGCTACATGTTTTTGTGACAAGCTTGGCCAATTTCAATAACTGGGTTTTTAGAGGGTAAATACACAAAACTTCTAAGATTACATAAAAAGAGTTACAGTTTTCACTTTCATAAATCAGTCATCATTTACAGTTTGGACAGTAAATCTGAATGTGATTGCACTCAGAACCTACAACCCTAACAAAATGATCTTTCCAGATTCATATATACATTTAATGGTGACATAAAAGATCTACTACACAACATTTAGCTCCACGTTCACAAAAGTCTCAAGAGGTTGCCTGAAATCACTAACCTAGAGTCCAGAGATGCGTAGAAAGCTTACTTAGTTTCCATTTATGCCAAACTTCACTTTCTGTCTTGTTCCTGCTATATCTCCCTTGGAGTAAATTCTAAAATGTACTTATTTTAGAGAGTTCACTTATAGTAATGAAATAAATTTACATAAAATATCAGTAATTACCAGGGCTGTTTCTTCATCATATCGTATTTTATTATTCTTGTCATTAACACGGCAAGCCACATCCCACATTTTCATCTCCACATAGATACTTGAATTAGAACTCAGTGTATTAATAATTAACAATAGTGTTCATCACTTGTATGTCATAACTTTCACAGTAGTGCATACATACAACATTAAGCAGTTTATTTTTAGAACAGCTTTATGGGACAAATACCACCTCCATTTTAAAGAAACATATAGCAGGGAAGCTAGAGGATACTCCCAAGGAAGAGCATTGTTAAAAGATAAGAGCTCAGCAAGTCCAGAGTGAGAGCTGTACTCCTGCTTTGATCTTCTCCCAGAATGGCATAAAACTCAAGGTAGAATTACAATGTGACTACTCCGAAAAAAGTCTAACTTTCAAGCATCAAAGAGAAACAGATTTTAAGGTTCAATATTTTACCCTTTTCTATCATGATAGAAACCCTGGGCTATGTTTGGGCCTCTCACACAGCAGAGATTGACCACCACTGTGATTTTCCAAATATTCATTATAATGATCTCTGCCAAAACTGACATCAACACCCATAAAAACTACCACATGGTTTTTCAACTATTCTCCTTAATCATTCTGCTGTTGGAGACCTAATTTCAAAGGATATTATTTGTAACCTCCCTGAAAAAGAACACTGAAGTATATTTTACTATTATGAACACTAAGCTTGTTCTGTGAACTCATATTAACTTCTGAAAACTCTGACAGTTTCTTTTGGCTAGTCTAATGGAAAGAACATTGAACATGAAGCTAAAATGGCTTAGTTGCCATAGCAACGGCCTTCTAGGAGCAGGGCTTTGTTTGAAGTTGCTCCAGGTTCTGCTCTTACCAGATGTTCTTCCAGCAGTGCCAGAGTGAATAAAGTTCAGCTTTGTAAGTGTCAGATATTTGACAGATGCTTCAATATTTCTTTACGAGAATGGATGGCCACTTTCAAATGCATCTTTCGCCTCTATTTACAGGAAGCAAGCAGCTACTGGTAGCTATATTTTCTGTGTCTGTACCATGCAGCAGTGATCAGCTCACTTCCAGGTTTCCTGATTCGGGGTTGCCATTTCCTTAACTGCTTCAACTGCAGATGCTGCTCCAAAGTCAGATCAACCAAGCCAAGGGTTTACAAGGTAGGATGCAGTTTTAACTTGGTTACTGTTGTTACAAACCATGCCTTAAAGCTGAGTTCTACACTTTGTGCATCTCAAATCACCAAATAGGAGGACAGTGACTTCAAGTTTGATCCTTCTGACATAGCAGGCTTACATAACTGCTGAAGTCAGCAATCTGTTACCAGCTGTGATCATAACTATCTTGGCTTTTCTGTTCTTTATATTCCTGTAACAGAAGATTAGGACTCCAATCTGCACTGCTCAGACGAAGTAGCTGAGGACACAGACACTGGTATTTGAGGACAAAGTTTGAAGAGACAACACAAAAACTGAAACAGACAAGTCTGGCTCAGTGGTAGGCAGAATCTAACCTACAAATCTTAAAGTCTTTGAAAAAGCACTAGTAAAGGCTTTTGTGTTTTTAAGGATCTCTTGTGCAGAACACAAACCTCACTGTGTGCACTGTGTGCAGAAATAAATGTAATTACAGAAGACACTTGGAGAACGTATACCATATACATGTTAAAGATATGTAAAAGATAACGGTCATTGCTAAGATAGCTCCCTGCACATAAGCAAATAGGAGAGGCTGAGTAAAAGGTCAGATTGCTCTCAGATGTGAGCTATTTAACATAACAACAGACTACATAAAGTTAGGTTGCTAAACAAAGATAAAATTCGCTCCTGCTGAAATGTGTGGTCACTAGGCTGGGACCATTGAAAAGGAAGAAAAGATAACAGGACAGGTCACAAGAAACAATCAAGGATGCACAGAACAATCTGAGGCATAAAGTTAAACTGAGTGGAAGCCAAATGCTGACAATTTTACTTCCTGAGTATTTCTCAAACCCGTATGCTCAGAGCCAGCTGGACAAAGGCTAAATAAATCTACACCCCTTGGAGACAGTCCCTGAGGACCACTATCCTAGTGAGAGCAGCGTAATTTTTCTAAAAAGAAAAAAAAAAGAAAAAAAAAAAAAAAAAACTCGGCATCTCAGGCCACTCCATACCTGAAATTCTACGCATGCGCGTCACATCAGCAACACAATCTGTTTGCCTTCAGTAAGAGCACAGCATCTCTGTTTTGATGCTGCCTGCCAATTCCAGTTTATTGATTTTGGTGTGTGACTATAAAGGCTATTCTCTTCCAGCAAGAAGTTTATGGTCATGAATTACATAGAACAATATGAAGTTTGGTAGTAGAAAAGCAACGTTAAATTTCAAGATGATGTATCTGCCTCTCTGTCAATTTTGTCCTCACTCTGAACTTCTATGCCCTGTGAAACTTTTGGCAGTGTTCTCAAAGAACTTTGCAGTAACTTGCTCTCATGTAAACAGTTAAACCCACCACAGCTGGCAGAGAGATGCTCCATTAACTATCCTCCTTCTGTCTCTACTCTCTTCTGTCTCCAGCCATATGTATCTGAGTATAACCACAGGTCAGAACTACTGGAAATAGGCATTCAACAGATGTAGGATCATTCTTAATATGAAAAAAGGCATATGCAGGAATTAAGTATTGAGAAAGAAATGAAAAGCACAGGAGATGAGTTTTGATGGTGCTAATCTGTCCATTTCCAAACACAATTCTTACAAGATACAGAAGCAGCAGCAACCACTTTCCTGATTAAGCAGCCTTTTCTTTTGCTGAATCTCACTAACTTTATCCTTTGACATAAAGAAAAAAAACAAACTGGCTTCAAAATATTTTTACTGCACTCTTAAAATATTAAGAATGTTACTGCCTACTACAACAGCACTAGCAAAGTGCTAGAAAAAGAACATGTAACACAAATTTCCATGAAGTATCTGTTAGGAATGTTGGGCATTTCTCCAGAGAAGTCCTCTTAAAACACAAATTAGTTGTATTTTTCGGTTGGCTCATTACCGAAAAATACAATCACAGCGCTGTACTGTTTTCGTCAAGTTCTCTGCTACCACTTTAGCTACCACATTGTTAAAAGACAATTAGAGGCTAAATTAGTAGGTAAATGTGAGTCACACATTTAAATAAGAGTGCTACCGGACAAGCTTTTGACTACCTTGTTCTATAAAGATGCTTCTATATTAACTGTGTAAGACTGTACAAAAATGGCTTTTTTTTGTAAAGCTTCAGACACAACAGCTCTTATTCCTTAGCCTGAAGTCTCTGGCTGAAGTAGCTACATCACTTGAAACAGAGGTTGAGAATAATTCTCAAGCCTTTGGAACAATAAACGTTTTAATCAGCACATTTTCCTAACATGCCGACTTCTATAGCAATAAGGATTAATAGGTAAGCTGTTATTTTTCTTGAATGTGTAAAAATATTGTTTTTCCATGGGGATTTTCGTTTGGATTCCTCTGCTGGACTTTACAACCATGAGGCGGAGAAGCTACCATATCTTCAGAGAACAATCCAGGCTCACTCTACTTCATCAAGGAAAACATATATATCTTTGGTAATTCTTATGTTAAAAGCACAACTATTATGTTTAAAAATCGAAGTAAAACAGACCTGGAATTTGACACCACCACCACCAAAATATGGATAAAACATGCTACCACGGGCACTCCTCTGATCCTTGGTAGAAGCTAGCTCTAAACACTAAGTACATTTATATCTACATTTTAGATGGATGCAACTGGAAGGACTCTTACAGAAATTTAGTCCAGAGAAAATTTACTTTGATTACTGTCATTGTTCACAATTTGTAAGTCTCACAATCTGTAGGAACATCACATGGATGTAGATGATCACAGTCATTCAAAGTGGGAAATTAAAATTCTGTAGCCCAGCTTGTCTGGGAATATCATGAGGAAGAAACAATAAATAACACTTAAGAAGAGAACAATTAAGGAATGAGTGTAAGAAGCTTATTCTAACTGTGCAAATAAGCAGGAGGGCTGTTCAAAGACCCTTACTGCACGCAACTAGATGCAATCCGTTCTCTCAAACTAGAGAGCAGTCAGGAACATGGAGGGAAAGGACGATTCCCATAAGCTTTAATGACGTATCTGCCAAAATCTCAGACCTATAAGTAGTGTAATTTCTGTCACAAACATTTTAGATGTGAACACCACATCAGGCTTCCCTTACAGTGTCCAGGGACTGTGAGCAGGGTCCCAGAGCAGTTGCACACAACACAACAAGCAGTGCCTAGGGTGCCCTAACAACACACAGGGAGCTCTGCAACCTCCTTTCAGTAAGCTTGTCAGCGAGAAGCTTCCTTGCCTTTTCCATGGAAAATACATGCTGTGAGGTGGAGGAGGCAGAATAAATACCGTTTGCCAGGCTACATTTCTATAGGCTACATTTCTATAGGCTACATACATTTGGTTAGTTTTCTTTCAAATATTTTTCCAGACACCTTACTCCTATTCTAAATGCCAGTCAGTTCCCTCAAATTCAAAGCAAACTCCATTTATTCAGATATAATCAGCCAAAACCCATAATGTATTCCTCTGTGGTACTGCAGTGTCTATCACAAACAGTAGAAGCTTAGTGATGTAACAGAAAATGAGTGACAAACTTGTATAGGATGCACCTCAGATTTTTACAGCACAAACCCCAAAGAATTATATACTGGTACCCACACCAGTAAGATTAGAGGCACAAATCTCTGCATAAATTTTACACAAAAGCACTAGCTATATCATCTCTAGAGAGGAATGCATCTTAGCAAAGTTTCACTGATAAAGAGTCTATGTAGAAACTTTGGGGAAGCTTTGGAGCAACTGCATTATTAATGTTCACACCAACGCAATGAAGATCAGTGATACTACACAGAAATAACAATTCACAAAAAATAAGTTCAAAACAAAACCTGAATTACAAATAGAAATGCAGCTGTAGAAATTCAAACATGCCTAAGCTGTAAACCATAGTTCCTGAACAATCATGTTGCACAGTTGAGAATATTTCAGACAATTAGAGAGATAAACCTTGTTTCTAATTAGAAAAGCAAGCAAAACAGGCTTGAGAATTAAAATGGATAACACAGACCAACACCAGATAGGGTGAAGTAGCAGCAGTGAGGTGGGTATGGTTTTATTTTAATGATTAATAGAACATTTTCTGTTAGCTAAATGACAACTGCACTGAATCTGCCCAAAATATCTTAAATATAGAATAGCAAGATGCAATGAAAGTAGGTCACAAGTGACAGAACCAGGTACCAACTGATAATCATGTTCAACAATAGCTATGAAGTGCCAGGATTTTGATGACAGCATTTTGGTTTCTGTACCAACCTGGAAAGCATTTCATTATTCAAGCAGTCGATTGTGGTCCAGTTCAATGGCCGCATCACATTAAACTTGATCTGCAAAGGGGAAACTGACACAGGAGTGAAACATTCCTTGGTCTCTTGTCAGCAAAGGAACATGCAACATGGGCAGCAAAAGCAGGAATGCATTAAACAATATTACATTCCATTGACCATCTGCCTGCTTACTTACTAATCATAACCCCATGAATACAAGGGTAATTTTTTGGGGGTGTTTGTTTTCTCTTCTTCAGTGCAGCTACTTTTTTTTTTTTTTTCTGTTGGTATTTGGAGAAATCTTTCTCTCAGGCAAGAGAAATCATATCACATCAAGTAGGCTGATCTTTGTGTATGAGCACTAAGCCAATGACAGCCTAGGCATGACAGGATCCCTGAGTAGTACAACCCTTGTGCCATCACATTCCCTTCCCTGGAACCTATTAAAGCAATATTGCGATGTCACCACATTTTGGAAAAAACAGTAATTTAATCAGATTCAATTTATGGCATCTCCATTGTCCTCCTCACCTCTCATTTTGTCATTCTCCTGAAGAGGATTCAAAATGCAAACAAGTGAGGGGTTGCCTCAGACAGTCAATGCCAGCCCTACATCTTTTCCTGAACTGATTCTCTTGTCTAAATAATCTCAAATTTCTACAGCTTCATATACCAAACCACAAGTAAACTCAGTAACTTAACAATCGCCAGAATCACAAGCAGCAAAACCTTCAATTTCTTGGCAGCATGAGATTGGCACTCTTTTGTGACACCAGAATTTCTATGCATTTTGATCTAAAAAAGGTGCATTTAACTTTCACTATTGTAAGTATCTTTAAATCTTTACATTCTGTGTAGAAATCAGTTATTTACACATCACACTTAACTGCTAGAACATCCCTTCACCTGGTTTTAAAAAGCAACTGAGTAAATTACTTCATCTCTGGAGAACCAAATCCTTTTTATTTGCAAAGGAAAAAGGAACCTTCATATATATGTTATGTATGTGTGCGCACACAAGGGGAATAAATATACTTTTTTCTACTCGTCTGAACTATAAGGCAGATACCTTAATAAAATTCTTGAATGAAGTTCTGAACAAGTCTTCCAAGAAAACTGCACATTTCCTTCCAAATTTTAAAGCATGAGCTTTCTTTAGCCCTGTTATCGCATTCTATTATGTTTTGCTTTTCAAATTCCCCATTGAGAATACAGACAGCTTGTATTGTATTTTCCTGACATGAAACAGATCTTATCCTTTCTAAGGATTCTTTAAGCTTTCTAAGGTTAAGCAATATTCTTTTTTAATAAAAACCTAAAATAAGCTGAAAATATATGTGCATGATAGAATATAGTAAGTAAATTTTTTCTGTAAAGTTCTATACCCACTTTAGAAAACAGCACCTATTTCCACAAATCTAGTTTTTTAGGACTAACTCCTCGGTAACAGTTTCAAAGCCACACTCAAGTTTGGCAAGATGATATACCGCTTAACACGAACGACAGAAATAAAGGGACAATACAAATCTATTGATGACTTTTTCACTATTTCCGAAGTCGTAATAAAAGGACCTTACCAAAGAACTCCCATAACGTTTTAGCATTTGCTGTCAGCCGCATGGAAACACCACCAAGCAATCTGGAAGACGCATTGTAAGTTACCTGACCTCACTAAGCAAGCTCTATACCAAATAGCTGATACAAAATAAACCATGGAACAAAACAAAACAAACAAAAACGCTGATAAAAGCAAACCCCTTCCTTGCCATGAAAACAAACAGAAATACAAATTAAATCCAAGCAGCAAAGGCAACAAGCAGGGCCAGCACAAGTAAGACTGTCCTGAGAGAATACTCATTCTGCCAGCCTCCAACGACTCGCCCTGTCACGTACGCACATCAATGAAACTAAGCTGCAACACTTCTAGGTCAACATTTCCTTTCCAAAACACTTTTTCTCTGAGCATTCGATCTTGCGTATGTGTGAAGAGCGGGATGTCAGCTTATCAGTAATAGCCCATGCCGGATAAAATCTGTACAGGAGACCTACAGAGAGGTTTTGTGCATCGCCTGGAGAAATATGATAAGTGGAAGAAACTGCAAGTTGCAGATTAGCTACTGCTATTAAAAGTGAAAGTCATCCTGAGGGATAAGTTTTGGACTGAAGTGTTTAGCAAATTTGTTTCCTTCTCAGCTGAAGCAAGATCCAGCAAATCCCTGACATGAGGATAATTGGGATGTAGGCATCAACTTTCATTAGAATGACAATCCAAGAGCCTTTTGTTGAAACGAAAAGCTCTATTTGCATTTGCTGCTTGCAACAGAACTGAAACCAAACCAGATGTTACTTTCATATTCAGAATTTGAAGACTTTCTTCAAGTATCAGCACACTGGGGGAAAAAATATAAAACAGACAAATAAACAACAACAAAAAAACTACAACCCTTTACCACCTGACAAAAATAAATACATAAATTTTTAAAAGTCCGTATTTGGGAATCCTCAGCAATCCTTACAATGAAGTTATACAGCACGGAAGCATCTTGTTAGCTGGATTATCTGAAGACTGTCAACATTAGCATCACTGAGAACTACGTGGAAAAACAGGATTGAAAGCAATCACCTGCGTCCCCAATTCCTCTCTCCCCTTCCAAGTCCCCACACACGCCCAGCTCTGAAGTGCTGCCCAGCCGCCACAGCAGACACTGCCTGCAAAATGTGCTGCAAAGAGGAGGCCACACACCATAACTATAAGTGGCAACTTGGGGGTTTTACCAGCCTTCTGCCCTTTGCAACTGCAGGGAATATGCTGAAAGAAGCTACTAGAAATTTCTGGAGCAATTCAGAAAAGAAAAATAACACACCCAATCAACAACTATTTTTATGGCTCCCAGCAAAGATGCCATGGGGGAACATTCTAGAAAAGCAGCACTCTGTGCTTTTGTATCACATTAACAGGAGAGCTCCCACACAACATCTCAAGCACTACAGAGATATTGTATTACTGCACTGATCAGGAAGCCACCCATAGCCCCAGCAGCCTCATCTCCGTTCTGCAGTGAGCCCCCTTTCTCCAACCAAAGGCAACGCCTCAAGTCAACTATCCAAAAGCCACAATACTCTATCTGGGGTGAATGCCTACATATTTAGCCATGCTTAAAAGATCATTTATGCCTGGTGCCCCTAATTAAGCCTGCTGCTTTGTTTAATTAAGGCACAAGGTTTTTAATAGCTGCTCGGTGCGCAATGAGATGGCACGACATCTGCTGGAAGGCCTCCCTCACCTCGACGCCCTCACTTCGTCTAACCCTCAAGGTAACCCAGTACCTTGTGCTGGCGGCAGGGCCCATATGACTCCTCCCGGCCGGGCAGCAAAACCATGCAGGACCCCGACACTGCCTTTAAATAGCCCGCCGGCGGTCACTTGCCGCGCTGCGGTTAACGGCCGTTAACGGCTCCACCCTCCCGCGCGGCGGCGGTTAACGGCCGTTAATGGCCCCACCCTCCCGCGCAGCTGCTAACGCGCCCTGAGCGGCCGCGGCTGCTGCCGGTGTTCATTGGCAGTGCAGCTCCTTCACTTCTGCCAGCTGGGCCCCCAGCGCCATTCCGATTTTAGCACCCGTTCTCAGGGGTCGTGCAAACAAGACACACCTGATGCCTCTGAAAGCGTTTAAAAACCATGCCAGTGTGTTTGTCATGAGGCAGAGTGCGTGCAATAAGGCTGTCTGACAAAACGCCAACAAACAAGAGTTGCGGAGGAGGGAAGGGCAACCAGACCCACTCTGCTGGAAATCACATGGCATCAGAAAGGTTCTCCCTGACAGACGGAACCCAGAGCACAAGCCCTACCCTGCCTTTCCGCGTGCCGGTGAGGGTGCGCGGCCGGCGCTGGCGCGGATGCAGCAGCGGCAGGAGTTCCTGCCCGGTGGGGCCTCTGGAGCGCCAGAGGGGGCCGCCGCAGTCAGGCCGGAGCACAGTCGCGCAGCAGGGCAGACACGCTACGTCTCACATCTGTGTGCCGGTTAAAACGGCCTGTACAAACGCGTCATAATGACACACGGACAGAGAGGCAATAATGTAGTCAGTTGTGCGGCTAAGAACATCCCTGTAACAGCAAGGCTTTGCCTAAATGATGCTCCTAAGGGACCCTGGGGAGAGGTCATGGCTCACTCTACAGAGGAAGGTGGAAAACAAACCTTAATACCTTCTCAAGATCTGATGCAGAGAAAATCCCCTTCTAGCCCCATATCTGTGCTGGGCTTTATGCTGAGTGGAGTGACAAAGCACCAGCCAAACACCTCTGCATTTCATGCTCTTTCTGTCAGTTTACATGTTCTCCACAGAATCCAGATTTTCCCCGTGTGAAAACACAATACATCAAGTGCAGATCACCCATCACCAAATGGAGCTGCAGCCAAACCCCAGCTCTGCAGAGTGCACTGGAAAGAGCATCCCCAAGCCAAATAGTGTATCAAGATCAAAAACTTTTCCCTGCTTTCCCACTGGTACATGAGAAGAAACCTGGAGGCCAGAGAATAATTCAGTGCAGAGAAACTGTGTGATTCAGATTTCTTCCACCATCTGCAAATACGCCAGTGGAGCAGAAACCTAGAGATCGCTGGGCCTGCCAGCCTCTTCACACACCATTACGCACATGCCATGAGCAGGGGGGGAACAGCCTCTACTCGGATTTGCAGCCCTGTGCCAAGCATGCAGAGACAGCCACAGAGCCAGTCCAAAACAAATCGCATTCTCACATCCCAGTACTTGGGTACCTCAACCGAAACACCACTCATAAACTTCACCAAACATTAAAGTGCTCCTAACCAAAGCTTTTACTGTTACACTGGTTTGCTTGACCACCACTTAGGAAAGCAAGTTCCTAGTGACAAAATTTTCGAAAAGAGAGGTATTATTTGGAATATCTTTCAGCCAGAAACAAGGGTTGCTGCTTCAAGAATTTTCAAAATATGCCTAAAAATACATATATGAAGTTTATCAGCATTTGTGCTAAAAGTGCTGAGAATTTATTAGCTAGAAATAGTAGCTTCTTCCAATATGTTTCAGTTCAAACTATAATGTGCTGAGCCTTTTTATTAATGAGGAATGACCCTCAGACTGAATTTTTGAACAAATTGGTGTATTTTTTGATTTTTTTAGTAGATGTTTAGATGTTTAGA
>JAUBNY010001121.1:401851-492045 GCA_032275445.1 Crypturellus soui | reverse complement strand
CCAGCTCTTGTGGTAGGGCAGGGACCATAGCCCAAAACTGAAGCTACCAAGAGGGTCCCTTTGGGTGTGACTCCTGTTTGGTGCCTGTGCAGCACCAGAGCTTCTCACAGGGTCTCTTGGACTGGGTCAATGATGAGTTTTGGGACCAGAACAAAACCACAGCAACTGCGTAAGATGCTGCATCTGGGGGTCTCCTCCATTTTATCCTCTTTTGTCTGCGGGCTTCCAGAAGAGAGCTTACATAATTCTTTTGGAAACTGAAAATAGTTCAGTTACAGTGTTTTGCTGTAAGCCAAAAGACAGCATGTTTACAATCACGAATATAAACTATTTGTTCCTTTTGCTGTTACTTCAGAGTCTTAGGTTTTGTTTGATCAGCTCTAATATTTACAGCTACCAGTCAGGAAAGAATTCAGCCCATTCTACCTTCTACAGTCAAGTGACACAAACTTAGTTTCAGGTCAGAGGTTACACCATGCAGAGGCTAGTTACCAAGGGTAACTAACAAGCGTAAGAGGCCATTCAGCTCAGTAGCAAATGACTGCTGCCCTTGAAGAAGCACAGCAGTCATTTGCAAATGCAGGGCAGCAGCAGCTATCCACATTCTGCACTCTGCTCCTCTTCCCGTTTCTGCCCTACAGACTTGCTCTAACCTACAGGCACAGACTCAAAGCAGAGCCAGCTCCAAACTTCTTAGTTCTACACATAAAACTAAGTTTTGTAGTAGTGGTTAAATGTAAGAGGAGTAAGAGCACGAAGGGAGGAAACTTCAGATTTCAAATAGGGCTTTGGTTAAAGGATGGAAAAGAGTGGCATAGACAGCTGACTACAGTGCTTCCTTCATTTTAACATTTGACTCCCTCTTTTTACAGACCATCAGCACTTCTCTCCCTATCCACCCCAAACAACTACTCTCCTATGTTGGCAGCATTTCTTACCTCATTCCTAAATGCCTCTTTCCTCCCAGAAAATGAAGAAGCCGGTCTTATGGGTCTCCTTCCACAAGAGGAGGGAAAGAATATGGGTGGACCCAGAAAATCAGAGAACTTCTGATGCTGTTGCTATTGAGGGCCACCACATGTGAGAGCTAACATCCTCATCAGCACCCATCACAGGTGGGAGGCTAGAATAGCTCTTCAGGCTAAAAAACCTGCTTTCCTGTAGTTTGCCACCTGCCACTCTTCTCTGCCTATGCCATATACATCATGCAGAAGCCTCTGTGCTTCTTAGACCCTTCTGGACACTTGCTGGCCACATACAGGGCTCATGTGAGGTTTGGATTCATGCTCAAGAGCAAGATTGGTGTTTACAGTCCTGTAGACTCAAGAGCTTTTCACTTAGTTCTTATTCAAAGCAACTTCCAATAGCTTTGGGGAAGCCTTGGTGACAAATACCTGAGGCAAGATCAAGTAGGCTGTTGATACTTAGCTCACAGCCAGGACTTGGAACGGACAGCAGAAGAATGATGGGGAACCATCTCAGTAGAAAAATAAAGTAACGCTGCTTGAACAACAGCAAACTCTAGGTTTCAGTGTCACTTTGTAGAGTAACTGTTGCATGACAGTGGTGTATCTACACCTGTGACAAAATACAAGACTTCTTAGCTAGAAGAGACATCAACAAATTGGACTTTGTTTACCTAGAGAAAGAGGGGAAAAAAAAATAAGATGATTGAATTTTGGAGAATTATCTGCATCTATCTACCTGAGAGCACAACAGGAGAGAAGTTCATGAAATCATCTTGACTCCATTTTCTATTTCAGAATTGAGCACTAGTATTCTCCCCAGACCTACCTATAACATGTCAAATGCAGCCAAATAATACACTCAGGAATGCCTGAGGTGCCCCTATCCAGCTTCAGTGGTGGGGAAACATCCCAGGGCCTGGGAGAGATGTGCAAAAGTTGGAGAGTTGTTCAAGGATAGACAACGGAGATGTCAGAGTAGATACACGTTGAAACAGCAGATCCGATCTCCCAGCAGGTCAGAAGCCTGTAAACCTTTCGAACTCCTGAGGAAAAAAAAAAAAAAAGCAGAGAAACTCTAGTGCTCTCCACTCAGACTCTCCCAAAGAAATCCCAAACTCAACACACATTCAGCTTGACTGAATGCAAATCCTTTTGCAAATAATTTACCATTGCAGAGCTCCAGTGCAAGTCTAGATTCAACAAGGATAGGAACATGAGACCCTCCGTTGCTCATAAAGTCCCAAGGAAGCTAAAAAGGGCAGGAGCAGATGGCAGACTTGGCAAACCTGGGGTCACCATGCTCAGCATACGTCTATTTACTCCTACTGGAGCTGGGGGGAACAGGAGAGGAGAAAATTTTTCGAATCAGATCAAGTCAGGCACACAAACTAATGGACGCTTACTTGGGAGTCACATTCCTTGATATAAGTTATTTCAACCACAGGAAGAAAAGACACAAATTCATTGCCAAATAATTTAAGTTTGTTTATTTTCTGATGTGTGTGATAACCTTTGTGCTAGGTGCACATGAGAACATGACATTTTGGATTAAGTGGAGCTTCATTGTGTTTAGCTCAAATGCCTTCTGGCAGGCAGTGAAATGGCTGGCTGTATATTTACATGCAAAATGTCATTTATATAAATCAAATCCTGCACACAAATACCTAGAGATATTGTTTTCCTGTATGCAAAAGTTCATCATGATATTTTGTGTGTTCTTGAGTGTGAGGCATGAATTAATCATTTGAAATAACATTCTGGAGTCACAGCCAGTCAGTGCCCTACCTTGGGTAACATGCAGAGAAGTGGAGAAATCAATTGTCCACACCAAGGATTTTAAATGGTTATGCTAGAATAACTGCTGTCTGAGACACTATTACAAAGTGGAAGCCTGTGCATTTAGACAATCTAAGCTGGAAAACAATACTTTAAAAAAATAGTCATTCCTCTTGAGAACTAAAAATCAGCAGAGAGAGGAAATGGGGTATTTTAAGGGAGTGAAAATGAGATGAGAAATAATGAACAGTATTTTAAGTACAATAGTACTTAAGTTCCTAAACTGAGTTTAGATACACACACCCCGGTACCATGACCTATTCCATATAAATAATTTAAAAGAGGCAAGCCTAGATTTTCATACAGAGGAACAAGAAGGATGGGAGAAATGAACCAGAGAAGAACTGAAGGGGATATTTTTTGAAAGGTGCTTGGGAGCTTAAATATGAAGCTGGCTGTCAAGGGCTATTTCAAAGGCCTAGATTTGAATAGTGTGAGGCAGGGAGGTAGCTCTGGAAATCCGATTTGATGACTGCTTACCCTGGACAGGGTTGTTTACTGTCATTTGAGGAGGAATTCAGTCACACACAATGTATAGGACAGTGTGTAGTGCTGAATTTAAAAGCACCTGAGATTTAGCTTTGTGCTTTATCCACAAGTTCATCATTTCTCCACCTGACACTTCAGGTTTTGTTTCTTATCCTAAGTGTTATTTGTTGAAAATGGACTCCATCAAACTAGTGTGCATTGCTGAGCAGAACAGCATGCAGACCAGAGCTTTTTCGTATTGTTTGTATCTGTGATTCAATAAATCAACTTCGGTTCTCAGTGACAAGTCATTGATGAAATCTGTAGTTAGCCTTTTTATAAAATTAAGTTGAAAGTTATAATACTTCCATATCCTGAATGGAAGAACAGAGTATTGGTAAAGGAGAAAAATAATCCTTTGGGATTCATCCAAAACTGAATTGATTACTTCAGGGGAAAATCCATTAGCAGGAAAAAAAATACCTTTTCTCTTCCCCAGAGGCTCCTATTTACTGCCATACAATAGGGCGGAATAAAAGATTTTTGTTCCACTGTCTGGTGACTGCAGTAAATGTAGCTTGCTGTGTGGCACTCTGTCCTTCTCTGGCTCTGAAATGCCACAGGCACTGACACAATTTCAACTCAAGTTAGAGGCATTATTCACAGAAAAATGCCTCATGTGAAATATTCAGCAATTCAGAACAGGATCCAAAGGCAACAGGACATGTCCAAGCCTCTCTCTCCTTACTGGGGGAAAAAAAAATGGAGGATTGGAATGTATTTGAACAGGTGTGGAAAAGTTATTGCAATCTTAATTTCCATTTTCTCAGAAAAATCCAGGCACTTTATATGAGCGGGTTTCAATCAGATTTCCACAGAGGAGCCCATTGTTATTTTATCCATCTGACATACTGAGAGATTGTCTTGTCACGGTCGTTTCAGTCACGGACATCCAGCCTTCTCTCTGCTCCATTTGTTTTTACAAAATGTCTAGTTTCTGCAAGAAGACCAGTCTTGCTTTCATTTCTTCTGCTGAATTGCCTCTTGCTGCCTTAAGTGATATTTGTCTGAGAAGCGGAGCACGCAGGGATAAGGGATAGTTATGGTGGCTCTGTCTGCAGTATAAACATTGCTCTTTTCAAGGGGCATCTTCTTCCTATAAAAGATTTGAATCAGAGACCAGCTGATTTCTGTGACATTTTTGCTTCCTTTTTGTGTGCTTGTGTTACAAATGAAGTGTGATCAGTATCAGATTTAGTTTATTTTGGGGGTCTCACTGTATTATGTCTTATGAGGAGGTGTAATAACTTTAGTCCATCTGATACGTTTACAAAAAGAAGATGCACTTGGGCTCACCAGCCTTTTTTCAGATCTGAAAAATAATTTGCATGCTTGCTCTAAATGCCTTAGTTATGCAGCTGTCTCTTATCACACAGTGTTCCCAGCTTTAAAATGTATGAACAAATGTATCTGGAGTGATGAATAATAAGTAATCTTTATCTCAACGCATTCTTCATTCTACAGAGTCTCAAAGTACTTCAGAAAAAGTAATAAACTTCCCGTAAAGGGTAAGGACCAATAGGCTGCACCTCCACAAGGAGAAGTGGCAAATGCTTAGCACGAAACTATAACCCAGCGGACAGAAACGCACCCACACAGACTCTTTGCTCATTAAAGCCTGCGTAAGAGATGGAAAGAGATCTTTGACTTTCCACTATATCCATAATCACCTGTACGCTGAGGAGAAGTACACGGGAACCGAGAAACAGAAGATACCCTATCCTGACATATAAACGGAACTTCTGACACACTATCCTGACTTCTGAACTGGATGAAAAAAAAAAGAGAACAGAGATTAACTATATATTTCAATGTTGGATGAATTTATAAATAGGCAGAGAGATTGAGGGAAGCCTTTGGGAAGCTACCTGATCTATATCAATTCTCAGTTTCTCTCTAGCGGCTCCAGCAGCACAGTGTTTTCTCACGTAACCCTAGGTATCTGTTAAGTACCAAATAGAAGCTTGCACACACACACATACATGCACACACATTTCCCCAAATACTCTACTGCAATATCATTTACTTGTCTAGCATTTTTTTTTCTGTGAGCTTTATGTTATAATGCTTTGTGCCATTCAATCAGCTAATATGAACAGGTTTGTAGGATATAACATTATACTTTGTAACCTTCGCTTTAACTAACCTCATTTTTGTTTTTCAAAGCAAGAGCAGGAAACTTGAAGCAGCTCTAAGCTAGCTCTGCAAAATCCCCTAGCAAGGGAAAACCAGGCCTTTGCACCTGTCAGTGGCTCTTCCCCCAGGGAATGAAAGGATGCAGCACAATCTCCAGGCAGGGTGGGCAGGAGGAACTTGGGCATTCACTGGGGACGCGCGCAGGCTGCCAGCAGGCCGGGCCAGAGTGACCTGCACAAGCCCCGCTGGGGAGAGAGCCTGGGTGGTTGGTGCCCCCATTGCTGCCTGCTGCAGGACTGGTCTCCTCTCCCCCAGACTAACTGTGAAACCTGGTTACAACCCAAACGAGTAATCCTGAAGCAGCGCTGGTTTTATAGGACTAAGAAAGTGTTCCTCTTTTCCTAGTCTTACTTCTAGTAAGCATCCTTTTTAAAAATCAGGGTTAAATCACGAACAAACAAATGCTAATAGGAAAAACATACGTTACCTCTCAATGTACTTGCCTATGTAAATACCATGTCATTTTTACTATCTAATCAGTGTTTCATGTCCCATTTCCTGCTATAGTCTATATTTAAACTGCACATTTCCGTCTCTCTGCTTTCTCGTAATGTGTCTTGATATGAATATTCATACCCTCATTAAGTGTTTGATTATTCCTGTGTTAACCTTGAAAATATCATTCCTACTACTCAACAGACAGAAAGGTGCAATGCTTTTGTAACAGTGAAGAAAATAAAATACAGTAAATAATGCTTATACTGATTTTATGGCACCATTTTGGATTAGACTATACTCTCCTCAGCAAGACTTTTTTCTTTTTTTTCTTTTTTTAATAAGTTAAGCAAGTCTAGTCCTCACAATAGCTGAGGACTATGAAAAGGTAGAGGTTGATTTGGATCTTTGATTAATTCATGTTTAATGGCTGAGAGTCATCGAGCTGAGTTGCCTCTGCACAGAGAAGTGGCTGTCTCCATCTCTGCTCCATGGGCTGAAGAGGTTCGCTTATATTCCCGTTTGGATACAAAGGGACATGGAAACATCTCCAGGCTGATAATTACCACATTTGTTACAGCACTGGCTAGGGACTAAGCTAAAATGTTTTCCTCTCTTCTACACGTGGCTTTTGGGTGGAAGGACAGACCCTGGGATTAGCTCAACAGCAGCAGGCTCTCCACAGATCTGCACAGAAATTCTAGTGTATTACAGTGATATTGAGAGTCAGCATTTGAAAGTGGCTGAACTCCCGAGAGGTTTGAGGTGACTGCACCCTATGCTGGGGGGTGACCAAAGCGTGTCCACTGTCAAAGACGTATTTGAAAGTCATACCCTACTCACTTCACTTTACAGACAGATGAGAGCAGTATTCACTGAGGACTGCTCTTTTCCCACACAATACATTGAAAGGGGTTCCACTGGGATGCAAAAATGTAAAAATGCAATTGCTGAAGTTATTAAAATGAGGTCGTTGCTATGTAACATGCTGCCATTTTTTTTTTAATCTATGCAAACTGCATCTCTTGGACACAGTTCAAAGCCGAAATATGGACAAACTTTAAGTAACTCTGTAAGGACCAGCATGAAACTGTAAACTCCCAGAACTGTTTTGAGCCTTAACTAATTTTTATCTTTAATGATTCTGTTCTGCCTCCAAAAAACTGAATAAAGGCCAGCATCTAAAGCTTATTTAGGAAGTTGCCATAGTAACAATTAACTACCTCTAAGCTTTTCAGTTTTATCTGTTTTTTTTTCTCCACAGAGGTGCCCTAAATTACTTGAATCCTGAATAGCTACAGTAATACATCCATGTCTTTGAACTAAATGACATGGTTTTGCTAGAACCCTCATTATGTGAGTATTGATTGAATTCCTAATTGGGACCAGGCATCATCTTGCTGACAGCATCACTGAGAGAAGCTATATAAGAGAGAAAGATGATTAACAGAAAAAGTATAAAAAATAGGAACGCTTTCTCCAGTAGGAAAGCCGCTAGGCTGATCAATGTACTAGGCGCCAAGCTGAAGTAGCAGTAAACAGTGGAAGGGGTAGAATTAGGTTACATGATTAAGCTTATATGGGGAACAGACCTCCTTCAGATGCAGCCCTGTTTCTGCCATTACCCTTTTATGTGCTATTAAATATACCAGAAGAACCCAAGGAGACTGATTCTGACCTGCAAATTATATAAATACTCATGCTAATGCAAAGGGAATATTAACTCTGATTATCCTAATTTAGTTGCATTCTCTACTTTGTTCTAACATGAACAATCCTAGTATTAAAAATGTCATTTTATGAAATATTGTCCTGTATTTCTCTCGGTCCCTTTCTCTGTCATTTGACCTTACATTTGATGAAATAGGGCTTTGCAGTAATAGTGCTCCTGATGAAATTAAAAATATCTGGTACATTCTTAAAGCCTAAATCATGCCCAGGTCACCATTTCTGGCATCCTTCCTGCAGGTTAGCTCTCATCTTCCAGATGCATCAACCTGAGCTGTGGCAAGTGCCCACTGGTGGCACCTAATTGGATGTGCGGGGAATGTCCTTCAACTGGAAATGTTTGAAAGAACCACCCCAAGGTAGCGGCTCCTTCGGAGACTTCACATTTTGCTGGGGCCGACCAGCATAAAGTTCCATACCCGTTTTCCCTGCCCTGCACATACAGCTCCTGTGTGCGGGTGCTATTTGTTTTATATGCACACACTTGCAGATCTCTACTTATCTTTTCAATTATTTGTGTAGATTCTTCTAAGTGTCCGTCATAGCCTGACAGTTTCCTACTGGCTCCCACAGAGAAATGAGATGCTAAATTACCTCTCTTGGGCAGGGAGGCTGAATCCCAGGGATTAGCTCTGTGGTTTATAAAGAGCAGGAAGGGCAGCCCTTCTCACTAACTTGTCTGCTTGTTCTCCTAGGCAAAGAGGAGAAAAGAAGGTGTCCCAATAATTGTAATATCCCCAAAACTTAGTTTTCCTCTGGAGGAATCTGTGGGTAGCTGAGCTGTCTCGCTCTCACCATTCCTCCTCAAGGAGCAGAGAGGTCAAGCCAAGGAACTGCCTCGACTGTCAGCTTCCAGGGTGCCTCAGCAGAAACAGTTATGCGGGGCCAGCATCATCCTCAGGAGAGGCCAGCAGCTACGGGGAAGAGTTTAAGAAACAGAGCCAGCAAAGTGGATTCCTTCCTTAGTGTCTCGCTCCTGTATCTTGGCAATCTCCAGTTTGCTTTCACCCTCTAAGGTCCCTAAGGACAATCAGAGTTAGCAGCTGCACTGCTCTGTTCAGTTGGCAGTGATGGCCAAAAGTGGTCACAAAAGAGCAATTATCCATACTGCTTAGAAGAGACTTCAGCCTCCTCACCCATATTTCAAGCTGATCACACTGCTGCTTTGTATGTGGCTCTTATGTATTTATTTTACTGGAAAAAAAGCAGTGCATTGTTGTTATTTTACAAAGACATTGTATTCCTAAGCTTCCAAGTGAAAGAGAGAAAAAACTTATCAGTGGCACAGTTCAGAAAGCAAGTAGCCTTAATTACATCAGATACCTACAAGCAGTAACAGATAAAAATTGAACTTTAGAGGAACTGGAACAAAATAATTCCAATTTCACTTGATGGTGTGCCTTTCTAAAGTCAGCCCTAAGGCAACAGGGAAAAACCAGATGACTTCACCAAAGACCCATTGCTTTGATGAAAACAATATTCATCTGAATCACCCTTAAACCTGTCCTGGGGTTTAATAATCACTTTAACCGCAGATAGTTTAAGAGAAATAGCTCAATACTGTTCTCATATTATTTTCTCTACATCTTTAAAAGAATCACTGCAAGTCTGCTGAATGCCTTTTTTGATAGTAGAACAATATCCTAAAGCAAAGATCTTAGCTCCATCCCCATATCTGACAGGAGGAAACATGATCTTTCAAGGCAAAAAAAGTCTGGAACAAAAGGCCATTTCTGAACCAGAGAAAATGATTCAGCAGCCATAGATCTCTTGCCTGCACTGCAGTTCTGAGAATTTTCATAATTTACATGACTAAGAGATGTTTGGCTGTTCAACCTTGTAATTCACATGGAAAGAGCATCTGGCTATTTACATTGTTTTATTGACCTTGCAGAACTTCTCGTACGTATTTTTGTCTTTCAAAAATGCCCACTGCTACCACATAAAATAAAGTATCAGTGGCACCACTCTGCACACATTGTATAAAATGGGGCAGACACAGCTCCTGGGCCATACACTTTTTGCACTGAGTATCGACAGAATGCTAAGCAGAAGCAGCTTTCAGCCACCACTATACTCACCACAACACAGGGTGCAAATCCAAGCAATACAAAAGGCCTATCTATTATCCACATATATTCCAGTCAAACTACTTTTTTCCCCCTTGAAAGTCAACTATTGGTTTTATTCCATCCAATTCTTTTGTAAAAAAAAAAAAAAAAAATCCCAGGCTCGTGCCTGTTAGTACTGGATGACTGGAGGTGGCTGACTGTAAAATGCCCACCTTACATTAGGGCAGAGATGGATGAGCAGAGGGAGAGCCTCGAGGCCGGGGGAAGTGCTGCTGCAGCAAGACATGAGTCACTGATGCTCAGCAGCTGCTTTATGGACCGTGCAGTGACCGGCAGTGGGAGGGCTGCGACACCAGCCCACTGTCACTGCAGCGGTCGTGCACGTACTGCAGCAAAACCACAGCATCGCCAAACAACTGACCACGAGTCAAACACCAGGTGAGTAACCGCCCACTCGCTTTCTAAAGTAATGGAAAAAACATCACTCCTAAACGCAACTTGTGCCAGGGCTGCTTGCAAGAAAAAGCTGAACAGCTAAATAGGTAGTTGCAGCATACACAGTATCTATTAAGCTTCCATTTTGAGAAATGTCTTCTGAAGTACCTAGCCCTCCTTCCTCCTGCAACAATTCACTAGGGCACTCTTACCTTGTAAGGGGCCCCGTTTCCCAGCCATTTCCTCAGGACCTGCTGCCCCTCTTACCTAGCAGCAGCAGCAGCACAGGGACAGCTGGAGCAGTCCCAGGGCTCCCTCTAGACCATCTGCCCTTTCCTGCCACGCTGGACACAGTTGTCTCAGTGTCCCCTGGCTCCCCTGATGCTCAGCTACAACACCTGCACGTGCAAACACAACGCAGGGCCTTTCATAAACATGCCTCCTTCGTTCAGCCCTGTTTAATTCAGACACATTGATTCATGCGTTTACTTCCCTTGGAGATATTAATACCAGCTCATACATATAGAATGAGAAGCAGCAATAGCATTGAAATTGCCATGTAACAGATGTTAGCAAAGATAGTTACACTGTCTTCTTGGCATACATCTTTGTTTCTTGGGTGACCTGAGTGGTAGAGAAATAGGCAAGCTGGAGAGAGGAGGATTAAAACTTGAGGTGTATCATCAGAAATGAAACAATCTTGTACACTCATTGCTTCAGTCTGGAAAGGAGACATCTTAAACCTCAACGAATTACACTCTGAACCCCAGGAGGGAAAAAAAAAAAGACACCTTTGATTTCTTGCAGAGATGTGCTGTGCTTTTTCTGTAGCAAGCAGGAAAGGAGGTGCTATTTCAAAAGCAGTAACGGACGCAGTAACAACAAAACAGGTTATTTGCACCTCAGTGTCCCATGGCTGGAGCTTACTGCCACAAGACAAAAACTTTCAGTTAAAACCTGGTCTGTGTGTCTTCAGCTCTAACTGTCAAATGTAAATGAATGTAGTTCATTGGGTTTTTCTAATGGATGGTGATGCTAGACATCCACAGGGTAAGAAAAGGAAGATCACATTTTCACATTCATTTCTGAATGATTATTCCACACTTTCACAGTGATGAAATGGCCCCAGTGAAAGACAAGTATTCATCACTGAGAGGGGTGAGAAGACTGCTGAGGAACTAGAAGGAAAATTTGGAGTACTTTAGTTTATCTTCTCCCTTCTCTTATGGACCTTTTTAAACTGTCTTTTTAAAGCTTTCCCCCCTGCCCCGATAAGATGGACCTAATTGCGGTTTTACTGAAACACACCATTTATTTTGCATTTGTCCTCCACTACACGCCAATCATTGCTACGCTTATAATTGTCACATACTTCAAATGTGCCTGACGATGCTTCTGCTCAGAGTCTCAGACCCACTGTTCAGCCGACACCCATCTTGGGCAGAGCTGCATTTGAAGTAGTCATGGACCAGATTTCAAGTTCTGTTCCCTCAACACACATACAACCCGACATACACACACCTGTGGATTGATACCAGCCTGGCAAGGCTGATTTGCAGGTCTGATATTTGAAAAAGCTTTTTCTTTAAGCCTGTATATTGGTTCACCTTTTCCATGGAACATGTTTTTCTCTCCTGATTTGATAATGTAACTTATATGAACAGAAAGTATCTGATAAAAAAAATCACTTTATGTGATAGGTGTTTTGTTTTCATAACTGTGACAGTCTAAGGATATAAGGAAAATAAGAGGCCAGTAAGGGACACTGAGCCCAAATGCTTGTTTGTTTTTCTACCTATAGCTCTTGATCTAATAGCAAATACTACATCTCCACTGAATTTGATGAAGTCTTAAGAGGAGGCTGAGTGGCACTTTAAAGAGAAACCAATAGTGAAAGATAAATAGTCCAATGAAGCTGAGTACATGCCCAAAGCCCTCTACCTAACTTAATTTTATACTGTATGATCAAACACATGTTTAGCTTTCTACTGTATTTTCTGTCCCGGTCACAGGAACAGAGGAGTGTACTTCATGCAACACAGATTATTTGCGTTGTTTAATAAAAAGTAATGGCAACAGATTTGCTGAGTACTACTTAGTGTAAGAGTCGTTGTAAAAAAGCTTCTGTTCATTAAATTTCAGAGGATTTTGAGAAAAACACTATCTAGATACAGTAAGTAATTTGATGTAGATGATGTTACAAAATGCCATTGATTAAGATAAAAGTTGCTTTTGCAGGCTCCAGGCTCTGAAGTATTTCACCTGAAACAATTATGCTTAGGGGAGTTTTAGCTAGTTTGTTGACCACATGACCAACTTTGAAATTTACATAATTATTATAAAAGATATATGTTATTATAATTCTGTGCACACACAGACACAACAAGTTAATGTGATAATAACATTACCATGCCTACTGCAAAGCAACCAAGGAGATAGCCAGGGCCTTATAGCAGTAATTTTCATACTTCATTATACATCGATGGATGCTCTGTGCCTACAGCACAAAGCTTTTTTTCTGCATGCTAAATATGATTATGAGTGGCTAATATATAGAAGGTTAGCTAGTGAGCTTTTCCTTTTTGTGATCTTGCAACCTATGTAGAAAATGAAGCATCCAGAGGGAACAGAAGAATTCATGATTCATGAAATGCTCTGGGCATAGTCTCAGAATGTCATTTATCAGATCTGTTCTGCATATCCCTTCCTATTCAAAACACATTTCACTCATTTCACTTCAAACATGTGTTCCAAAACTCTCAGATTCAATAGGACTTAAAAACATGCTTAAATGCTTTCCTAATTTGGAATACATTCTCTGGAAGTACAGGCCTGCAAACTACAACTCCTTCAAATAAAAAATTCAACTATTATTTAATGTGATTCATGTAATCTAGGACCATTCAAAGGTGTCTGCATCTCTTCCCACAAAGGTCCATGGCCTTTGGAGACAGACTTGCCCATAAGTGTGAAATACTGTGTATGATCCTTCTGATGAGGAATAGGCATAACAATCTGGCTGAATCCAAGGAAACCATGGCACTAACGGAGCCCTGATGCAGAGGAAGTTTGCTCTCACAGTAGTCTCTACTTGAAGATGTTTTTTGGTTTGGGGTTTTCTGTTTGTTTGTTTGTTAAGTGGAGCTCCCTAGCTGTTACTGTAAATGATACTGTATACATATTGTGACTCTTACAAGGCTGCTTTGTAGTTTACCTCTGGGTGCCCAGGAATTTCAGTATTTGAACAGCCATTCTGCAAATTGAGGTTCATTGCCTTATAGCAGAGTTTATAGTGAAATATGCTGAAAATTACATACTATATACACATCTATTCCCACAACATGCCTTCATTTCCAAAGGCAGCACCAAACAAATGTATTACTGTGTTGTAATTGCTGTATTAGCTCATATCTAATAACAGGTACGAGCTAATGAGCAGAGCTAGATATGAAGGAGTAAAGTGAATTCTTCTCCATCTGTCTTGCTCTGTCTGTACCACCTCATGTCTCACTTGTACTCTCTGTAGTTGTGGCAAGATATTTTGGCTCTGTAGTTGTGGCAAGATATTTTGCTTTTGCTGTCTGCTTTCATTATGACTTTTGCCTACCATCTGGAGGTGCTTTGGGGAACTCCTTTATCTCTAAGGTGAAAATATCTACAGGCAATGAGAGACTTCTAACAGGAACAGTTGTAACCCTTCAACAATTGTGGGGAGTTTTCTGCACAGCATTTCTTTTTGCATGAATCTGCATTTCAATGGCAGTGAAGGCTACCACTGCCACTGCACTGGCACTTGTCAAGGCCTGAACACACGGCACAGCAAAGCACTTAAGTGCTTTGGCACTGACTTCACCAGCACTGCAGTGTGCTCACAGTTCGGCACAGCATAAAGAGTTTGTTCCAAAGTTAATTATAATGATCATGTCATTTTCCATATGCTTTGAATGAGGACTTACTTACATCTGCCGGACTCATGCCAGATGGAGTTCAAAGCATGTTGAGTCTTAAGTTCATAAAACTGACAATTGATCTAAAGTGGCTTGTGCAAGTTGCTTAGTAATTTGTTGTTCTTTGTATTTTCATAGACATGGATATTTACTCACATCGCCTGGGATGATACATACTTTGAGCTAGATAGATTGCTGGGCTCACCCAGAAAAGCATGTTTATGTTTTTCTGTACGGCCTTCCTTCAAAGCAACATTAGCTCCCAGAACACTAGGGATATTCATCTCAGAAAAGATGTTCATCCTCTCTTTAGAGAATCCTATCTTATATACTTCTTTGCATGGCAAAATCCATCCATCTGTTATAAAATCAGAGGAGACACAGAAGAATGAAGCCTGATCCATAATGGATTTTTTTTTTTTTAAGTAATCGCCCTGTATGTTGCTATCCCTATGGGGACATCAGCATCAAGTTGGTTCAGAGTTCTAATTCTCATGCTCCTTAATTACTCATACATTGTAAAGGCTTCACAGTGGGACTGAGGATATTGAGACTTAAACTACAGCTGCTGCTACTTGAAATACAAATAAACAGCAAGTCAAAAGTGATATAAGTTGGTATGAACAGTAGCAAGACAGCCTTTATAACTAGGTAACACAAAACAGATCTAAATCAGACCATACCTTTGCTTGCCTTGGAACACATTAAGATAACAGTTTGCAGTCAAAAAAATGTTGTTTCCCCTCCTACTTCACTTCTCACAACTGTCTATATTCACTGGTGAATGACCCTTCCTAACTTGAAATTTCTACTAACAGTTGCATAACAGATGATCATGAAAATATTTGAAAATATTTGATTTATCCTAGAACAAGAGGCAAATATCTCCAGCTCAGCACCTCTGTGAGATACATATACTGTAATTGGGAATCTATCAGGAGGGGAAAACAAACACACAAAGCAGGGAGTCTCTGTTGTTTTTGCTGAAAAGCAATTCATTTTCAAAATTCACATCATTCACATTTTGCATTGCTCACCTCTGAACCACTTCACGCCAGGCCTTTCTGATACTGCTTTGCGAGTCATTACGGTTGCCTCCTGAGGGAAGGTAAAATATCATAGTTAGATGCATTAGTTTATACCAGTGCCTTCTTTTTTTATATACTTGATTATTAACTTACTATGTAAATGTATGGGACCGCATACCTCTTTACCTTTTGGAAAGCTGTCTGTACTTCAAGAGCACTGCTGATGGTGGTGCATTGTACAAAATGGCTTACAAACAAAACAGACCAGTCTATAATGTTTAGGTATAGAAGGATTTGCAATTTGCACAAAATAACCGAAAATGGAGAAAAAAGTAGCCATCTAGATCCTTATCAAGATTTGGTGATTTAGTTTTTTCCTGTGGAGTGTTTCATTTCTCATTCAAATTCTAAAAACCCAGTAGTAGTCAGGATATCAGCAAGTCATAACTATACCATAACAAGTCAGTCAATATTTTCATTCTGAGTAATAGAAAGATTGGAAATAGCTCCCGTGAAAGCACATAAATAAATAAATAAACAAGATTATATTAACTGGCTCCTGAACATGTTGCCATTTTCTACTGAGACAAATATCAGATAGCAAATCTGAATGTGGATGAAGTTTGACATACTAGCCTGAAGTGAGTTATACTGAAATTTCCTCATCTACCTGTTTAATATGTTCCATTTTACCATTAAAAACATTCTGAAGGAATCTACAATTAAAATATTTGAAATCTTACTATTGATTTTAAGAATTATATCACCTCAGATTTCTCACCGCTGCCATAAGCTTCTTGAGGAACCCAAGGAAGGGACTGAAACATTACAGTGTGCCAGCATGTGCAGGTATCTATGTACAAAATTTAATGCATCTGAAGTACATCTTCTCCTGCCTAGAGAAATTTTGTGGCAAGGGAGAGGGAGAATCTCTTGGGAAATCACTAAAAGGATCTGATGATGGATGAGAATCAAAGAAGTCAGTCTGGAGCTCAGAGCAATCGTTTATAAAAGCCAACCACTTTCTGTGAATAATGACAACTTTGGAGAAAGGCTACATGGATTATAGATGAACGAGAGCTTGTGGTCTGAATAGTAAAGACAATATTTAGAGCAAGAAAGGAAACCATGACTGCTTTCTAATTCACCTAATTCCATAAATAAAAGGGTATGCAGCGCCATTATGATCAACTTCTTTGAAAATGAGACCACAGACTCGTTAGTAGCTGGATCCAGATCCAGCTAACATTTTGGCAGGTCATTGCTTACTTTGTTTACTTAAAACAGAAGTACTAACACCCAATGAACATCAGTTTTATATTATACTGTATACTGTTTTGAAGATAGCAGACTGGAAAAACAGAAGTTGGAGGGCAGTGAGGGCAAAAGCAAGACCGTGACCTATTTTAAATTACAGGATATCATCGTGTACTAAATCACAGCTTCCTATAATCTCTCAAAACAGAGCACCAAACTGAACAGTCTTGTTTGACACATCCTTTATCTTTTCTCACCTACTCTGTAATTCGCATTTCTCTCAGATGGCCCACTGGTAGGATAAAATATAACGTGATGCAATGATGGTCCAGACAAGAAGAAATAAAATAAACAACATTCTATTTTAGAATGGGAGAGTGGTTACCTACTTGTTGCCAGACACTAAGCATGCAAGAGAGTCTCCATTTCATCAACACTTTCAACCAAGACCAGATTGAAAGTAATCTTAAAATCTATGCTCCAATTCAGCCAGAATCTAAGATCTCCATGAGGGCATCAGCAGCTGAAAACTCCCGGTCTGTTATGCAGAAAATTTGATTTGATATCATAGCTGTCATTTCGGTACTAAAATCTATGAATCTCTTTTCAAACACATCAAGAACAATAGCTCTTACTACAAAATCCCTATTTGCTTTTATTCTTTTTGTAATAGATCCCTCAAGCTACACTTAAGTTTGGTGAAAGAAGGCTCTGGATGACTGACATTACTTTAGATTTCCTGATGAAGCTTTGGTTTTGTGTTACTTTCAAGAGACCACCCTATAGTCAGCCTTTGCTTGTTTTTCAGTCCATCTTGCATATAAATATTTTACTCTGCTCTGATATAAAATTTTGATAGAATGTGAACTGCAGAGGTATAGCCAAGACTATGATAGCCAAGCTTATGTTTATAAAATATATCTTTTTTTTTTTTTTTTAATCTTGTCTCTCTTACCAAAGTAAGTGAGTAGAAAGCATATTTGTTGCTGCAAGTTTTGATGGGAAAGTATTTTGGATGCCCATATTAATCAGGAAACATTACATGTCTGGGTATTGCAATGTACAGCTACATAATAAACGTCAAGAATCCACCTCAGCGAAGATCCACCCAACTTATGTGATCTTTCCCAAAGAGAATCTTTTCTGAGCTATAACTTCAGAGTCACAACCCCAGAGCACCCTTTTGCTAAGATTGAAGCATTAAGAAAAGGCCATCGTTTTGTGTAAGCCAAAACTGATCTACTAATTGTGGCTGCAATAAAATTTTTATCAATTTCCAGGTAACAGAACTGTGGGAGAATATGGCAAAGACTGTGTGCAAGTAAACTGGATATGAAATTCTGGATAGAAATGAAAGAAATTATGACTTAGCATGTAAATAAACATACTTCAACCTTGAAAGTACGGGTTACTGAACTGAAAAATTCCATCATCTTCACTATAATTGCATAGCCTCTGAAAGTAGCAAAAATTTATTTAGAGTGTTGGGTTCAAAGAGTTTGAAAGTTAATGATTAAGAAGAGATGTAATTTGGGGTTAATATATTTCAAGTTATCAAAAATGGAGAGATGTCAGGATTCTTCCGAACAGACACAAAAAACCCTGTGACCTCCTTGCAACTACCATCTCCAAAATAACCAAAGCTATAAATAGTAATCAAATTTTATATGCTATCTCCACTTTAGTAGAAATTTTAATTATGCATTGGCCTTGGCACTATATCCATGTGTCAGTCACATCACTTCGGCTTTTCCAGTTCTGAAAACAGATGCCTGTATCAGAAAAATTACTCAGAATATTCCCTTAAACAATGTTTTTTTTCTCTATGAAAAAAGAAAAATCAAGAGACAAATATACTTCCCAAGCTGCTTTATGCTATTAACATTCTTCTGCTTTTAGCTTTGCATCATATCCAATGAGCACTTCATTTGCCTAATGAAAAACATATTTAAACTAATGAGTACACAGTGTTTTTATTTACATATGTAATTAAAATTTATCACTATTAATAGCTGACAGAGGAGAAGAGAAAGTGTGATTATTCCAGCAAATGCACACTCTTTCAAGAGAATAACACTTCATAGACAACACTAAAATAGAAATTAAAACCCAGCATCAGGGTGGAAAGGTATAAAACTGAGGCATCCAAGCCCCTGTGGTCCACTTCTGCAGACAAAGCTATGAACACTATCCTCCTCTCTAGGTACACCAGAATTTAGCACCCATTTCTAGATCTTGCAACTTGAGGAGAGTCTGCCCTATGAGGAGAGGCTGAGGGAGCTGGGCCTGTTCAGCCTGGAGAAGAGAAGGCTGAGAGGGGACCTCAAGGGAGGGAGTGAAGAGGATGGGGTTGGCCTCTTTTCAGTGGTGGCCCCCGACAGAACTAGTGGAAATGGCTACAAACAGAAACACCAAAAGTTCCACAGAAACTTAAGGAAAAATTTCCTGACAGTAAGAGTGACAGAGCACTGGAACAGGCTGCCCAGAGAGGTTGTGGAATCTCCTCTGGAGATCTTCAAAACCCGCTTGGACACAGTCCTGTGCCACGTGCTCTAGGTGACCCTGCGTGTGCAGGGTGGGTTGGACTACATGATCTCTAGAGGTCCCTTCCAACCTTATTCTATGATATACGTATTTTGTGAACAGCACTAACATTGCTAAGACACAAGAAACCATAATATACAATCTCATTTCAGTTTCATCAGAATCAAGAGTTTTGCACTGATTTCACTCTTTGGGTCAAATTGAACATTTTTTAATTTAAGTGAGGACATCTGAACAGATAGCACAGGTAAAGAGGAAGATCTGCTACCAAAGTGTGCATTGAACTTTGGGATTTTTTTTAAATAGGTATTTGATCAAAACCTTTTCAAGTGTAGTTAAAAAAATCTTGATCAATGAAGCAGTACCTGTTTACACCAAGCAAAGGCTAGTTCCAAAGTGCTGTTACCATCCCACTTGGACCACAAACACTCTGTGTTTATCTGAAATCTTCCTGTTCACGCTGGGAAAAAAGGTTTTGCACGCATAGCCAGACAACCAATTACCACATGGCAAAACCCACCAAATTAAAAAACTGAAATGATCTGAAAACTCGATGGCTAAAGATCTAATTTAAGTCTTTCTTTGGGGTGGATTTTTTTTAAAAAGTTTAATATATTGAGAGATGCATGGAACTCTGGAGTTCTGAGGTAGAAGTGGGAAAAGATACTGAAGTCATTTTGCATATGCAATATCCATGCAAAAACCTGAATGCACTTATGTTGTTGAATAATGAAGTATGCTGCTTGCATGCTCAAACACGGGTACATTAGTGTGTCTCCAGATGGTGCTATTACAAATTGAGTTATACAGTCTGTTTATGTGGAAATACAGGATTTGTTTATCTCTTGGAGAAACTTGTCAATTGTGAAAAAGTTCATTGTAAAAGCTGTACCAGTTATTTACTCCCTGTATTGCTCTAAGACTTAACTCTTAGATATGGATGCTGGCTACACATACACTATATAAAAGCAAACAAAGGGACTATGAAATGCCAAAAGACTATACATCATAGAGAACATTCTTGAATAAAAGATTCTTTAAGGAGGTAGAAAAATTATATGAAAATAGGCAAGCATATCTGAAAATGCTGCCCTGAGGAAATCATCAAGTGCTGGGTACATTATAAAATCAATCCACTTATTCAAAACACCGAAATGTAGATTCAGAATCCTACATTTATATAACGATTTCTTCCTTACTTTCTCTCTTTCACTGTTTTTTAATCATGGCCATAATATAAATGTGGCCATGCAAATGCAATGCAAAGCTTTTTTTTTTTTTCTTTAGAAGAGTTAATTTTCTGATATTTGCATTGCAAATGAAGTTACTAGATGGTTCTGGAACTTCTTATTTTCCCACTTATTTAGTATTTCCATCATATTCAAGTATTTCAACCATATTTTATCATAGTAAAATGACTCAGCTCAGTTCTAGATGGCCATAGGTTGATACAGCAGTTCTATTGTTCTATTGACAGTTTGAGCTCTTGGGAATAACATTAAAGTTGCACAGCACATGGTTTATGCCTAATGATTACTGAGTTTCATTAAAACACGTATGTATCGTGGATTAGTCAGAAATCATTGTCAAAGAAAGGAACATAAGGAACAGAAAATAAGGATATATATCAGAACATAAGGATAAATTCAGGCCCCTATCTTTCCTTCTCTTTAAGTTCATGGATTATTTTTCTTTCTGAAAGTTCATTGATGCTTTTAAAATTCAGCACATTTTCAAGAATAATTTCCATAAAATTGTCCAGATGCAAGAATATTGCACACAAAAAATAAACTAGCCAAATAATTCAGTTGCTTTCAATTATTCACTGATCTCTAGTAAGCATTGCTTGCTTTTGGGTAACTAAGCAAGTAGAATAGAAAATGAGTTCTGGCATGGTGTAGTGAGTGGCATTCTCCATCCCTATGGTAACATCAATAAAAAGTTGTTAATAATAATGAAATGAAGCAGAATAAAAATAAGGAAGCTAAATAGAAAGATTTATTGTAAGTTTAAGTTTTTTTTTTTTTTTCTAATGAGAACTACATGTACAAACTTGCATACAACTGAAGTTCAGTAAAGCACAAACTGGTGCATACATTACTAGCTTCACTTGTCAGCAAGTCCAGGCAGATGTGTGATGAATACGTATTTGACCTAGGAGAGCTACAGAAAGAATATTAAAATAGACAAATGTATACAGACATGGCAGTTGTTTGGGGGGCATTTGGTAGAATCATAGACTCATTATCAGCTACTAATGAATTCAGAGTATATTAGGGATCTCTGCAATTCTTCTCTGACAAGAATGACACAATGACAAAAATCCACAGTAGAAACTTTCCCAGCTGGGAAAATTTGCCTAACTCATTTGTATTCTTACAAGTGGAAGATAATTTGCTTTACCTCCAGCTACTTCTGATCCAGCTAGTAAAATAATATATTTCTTATCTGTGTATATATAATATATATGCATATTTATATAGTCTCATTGGTTTATGAACTTGTATATAGGAAAACAAACAAACAGCCACAGTGAACATGCTATTCCTGCCAGGATTTCTTAAATTTCAGTTGCAATGGAAGAAAAATCACAAGTAAACATAATGCAAATCTTACCATCAAATCCCTTCCCTTGGTGGAAAATGTGAAGAGGTCCTAGATGATACAGAGGAGAGAATTTTGCCCCCATCATTAAATAAATCAAAATCCACTACTGGGAAAGAGGGAACTGCATAAGGGATGAAGAATAATCCAATTTCATCTTCATGTTAATCTTTGCTCCAAATATGATCTGATTGTACACCAGAGCTTCACCAGCCTTACAAATATGGGACTTTTCATTCACTTTCAGAGTTCTGTATTTCTAAGTTCTTGATAGAAGAAAAGATATCAAAACTAATCAAACAGACCAATAAAACATTTCTAGCCTCTCTAAGTACTAGGTTGAGTTGAATACCTGATCTGAAAGCTTCTGATTTTGCAAGGTTTCCAGGACACACTCAAAAAATTCAGACAATTTAGACCCATTGTGCAGGAGATGAAGCAACTCACTGAACCAGCACAAGTGGAAGCATTTTGGGGAAAGCGCTGTCTAAATGAAAGAGGGATAAAGCTAGTAATGGCTATACTACACATATGCTAAAAGAGGTAGAAAAAGCTTTTCCCAAGACAAACATGTATCTGGACAAAAGATATAGCATGAACCATGACAAAAGGTAATGAAGCAATGACAATTAGTGCTGTTGGTGAGTGCGCCTCAGCCCACGTTGCTGGAGTGCCTGCATCTGCCTTCAGCTTCCTGGGCTCGTTCTGCCTTTTCTCTCAGGTGCCAGTCTCCCACCCTCAGATGTCCTCAGGCCTCACAATTGCTTTGGTCTTCATCCTTCTGGTAGTTTAATTAGAAATCTCTTACATATATCCTTAGATGTTCATAGACTTAATTTGGGCTAAAAATAGGAGCCTAACTTGACATTGCCAGACAAGAAATGCTTTGAGGACTACTGGTGGCCTATGAGTGAGCTGTATCCTGCTTGCCTTGCACCCAGGACGTGACTTCCTGCTTTGCTTAACGTATGAAGTAAAATGCTTTGCAACACCTGCTTGCTTGCATAAAAATGGTACAGCAATTTAATTCTGGAACCTGATCTTGACTAAAAACTATTAGAAGGATTGAGATGAGCAACCATCTTGACCTTGGATGCTGAGAAACATCAAAGCTTACAAGCATCAGGGCCAAAAACACAGTACCAGACTTGAATGAACATTACTTGGCTAAACTGATTTACTAGTATTGATTTCTCTAGCTGTTAGTGATTAGATAGCCTAGTAGTCTATGATAAATGCCTGCTTTAAGTTTAGATATTTGCCTGGTTACTCAGTCTAACAGAACACCACAGCCATCATGGCTATCTCCAATTTCCTTATTGTAACAGTTCCAACAACATAAAAATCAGAAAAACTTTATCTCCTTTCCATGACACTATTGCTGAAAAACGGTCAGGGTTGAAACAAAAGGAAAGAAAATCCTGCAAAGTCTGGAATCCCCTATGCCAGGTTTCATAGCATTATGCTGTTGCTGAATGTTGCAACATTGCAAACATAAAACTTGTAGTGATAACAACCAACTAAAATGTTTATTAAAGGTATTTTAATCTCTACCACTTCCCACCATGAATCAGTTTCATGTCTCATTTCTCACTTACAGTTTTTTATCCTGTAAAAGGAAACCATTCTACTTGTTTCACAGGGGAGAACACCATCTGTTAAGAAAGTGGTAAAGAAGGACTGAGGGAGGGAAATTAATATCTGAACTGCATGCAACCAGTATTCCCATAGAATTAAGTTCATTTGCAAAAAGCAAAACAATACTGAAATAGTCACCTTCAAGCCACTGTGTGGAAAGATTTCAAAGACCATCCCAAATGGTCTTTTGTGGAAGATAATGCAACACCACAATATCCTTTAAAAGCCATATATGTCATAGGGGTGGTTTTGGAAATTCAAGCTGGAATTTTCTCTAGTCATAGCTATGCATAAATCAAGATAATCAAAAAAATTAACATGCAGAAGATACGAGTCTTCCCGAGATGAAGAAAACTAATTTTGAAGGGTAATTTTCATAAAAATGAAATAAAAGACAGGTTAGAAGATGTGCAATCCATGAAATACTAAGAAGTTTTATATGGATTTTTTTCTGAGAGACTTGCTACAGGACTCTAACGTAACAAAATAAAAAAGGTAATTTGTAAGACTGACTGGCCTCACAGAGAGATGAGAAACATTTAGATTAACAATTCTGACATATCCCTCATTCTGCTTTTTCTGCAGCTGCATCCTTTCTCAAAACATTAACAATTTATTTCCTTGCAGAATCTTTTAATTTCTTACTGCATTCCCCTATATGGAAGGGTTGTGTTACGTCATTTACACCACACACCTGAAAAGCCACAAAATACTACTTATTCTGTTTTAATATTACACATTAGGTAGTACAAACCATGCTCTGCAAATCCCAGCTGATCTCTGAAATGGTCAATCTGCTTTGTCAACGTGGCTAATTAACCAAAGCCATAACAATACTGTAGCCATGATGCCTTTTATTTAAAGCACTGAACAGAAACTAGGACTGGCACAGAGTAAGTGAATTCTTTCATTTGTCACTTGTGCTCCCTCCATAACACCTGTAAATTTGCTCATTTAGCCACGTCGATGCTTTTGTCTCTCTGTGTATGCTTATCTGTAAAAAAAGTGCATATGCTTCTATAAATAGCAAGCACATGCAAATGCTTTACTAACACAATTTCTCTCCAGAATGGCTGTATTTGTCCCAAACATTTACCTTAAATACACCATTCCCATGTGCCTCTTACTAAATATTTTTATTCCTTTGTTGCACAGCTGCAGTTGTCCCAAAATATGAACTTATACACCCAATGTGTTAAAATTCCTACTACACCAATGCTTTTACTTATAAACATGAATGGAAGGAGGCACAGAAGTACTTTTTCCCTTCCTGCAATCAATGTCAAGCCTAGATTAACCCTGGGAATCCAGCACAGAAACACAGCTATAATTCCTTCCATACTAAATCTTTTCTCTTCTTAATCAATTTTGTATTTAGTTGAAAATTGGAGTAATATAGAAACGAACCTGTCAAATGTAATTCCATTTTGCCAGTTAACCTATTGGAAGGAACAGAGTCATGATGTTCACTAGTGTGGGTGTAACTGCTAGGAAGATAGGAAAGTCCCTCTCAGTGTTTCTCTGCTTCCATACTTTAATTTAAAAAGAAAGCATTAAAAAGATCATTTAGAAAGGAAAAACAAAGATTTTGTTGCTTTATTCTTGCAGTATACCTTAGCTTATCCCATTAAACAGGTCCCAGAAGGGGACATTCTTAAGAGCACAATGATTCATTGCTCCAGAAGAGGCCACTGCCATGATTGCCTTTCTCATATCATTTATTCCTTCCACTGAAGTCAAAGGTACTCACACAGTCAGAGATTTATTGAGCCTGACCACTCCTGGAGCAGCCACTATCAATACTTGTTTGCAGTGGGTGTGTGCACTACAGAAAGCCCTTATGTAGACAGATGTGTCTGTGATAAGCCACCATGTAGTTGGAAACAGAGAGAACTGAAGTGACTTGCTAAGGAGCCCTGAAGCAAATCAGTGATTTAGGAATAAAATCTGGGATCTAAGGAAAGGATCAGCTCACAGCCTCCTCAGGCCGCTCAGGTGCTTTCGACTAAGGAGCAAGAGGCCGCTTTTCCACATGTACTAGTGACCTGGCAGGGTTATCTGGAGTCATATTGGAAAAGATCTAAATTGTTTGAATAAGGCTGGAGGCAAGATTGAAATCACTGCATGATCAATTCGCATGGCAAACACCGCTGTGGCCTCTCTGGTGCATGGTCCTCCAGGCGGCTGCAGGGAGCCTTGACCTCAGTCTCTTCCTCCAAGAAGAAGCCTCTGACACTGTTCAGCAAGCACGAGGGCAGGCTTCATATCCCGCCTGTCAGAGTGCACAGGGAGACAGGAGAAAGCCCATGCAAACTCATCTTAAACATTTAAATAGTTTTTTTTCCCCCCTGAGCTGACTAGGCCCCTTGCGGTGGGTAGGAAGGCCCCTGCGGGTTGGTGGTGCCCTGGGGCAGTGCTGTTCTTGGTGCCCAGGCAGGTACACTCGGGGCTTTGCCGGTAGCCTTCCCTTGCGGCTTAATCCTTGATTGTGCTGACACGTCTAGCGTAGCAGGGCACAGGGAAAGAGACAAAAGATTTCTCAGCCTACTCCACATCACCTGCATGGAGGGGAATGTCTTCTATGGAACTGGAGCAATGCAAAGAATCCATGTTAACAACCACCATTTGGCCAAATTCCCTCATCCTTAAAGGAGACCAAGAAGCTGCAGTATGTTCTGATTTACAAGAAAATAGACTTTGTTTACTGGACAGCAGCCTGGAGATCCTTACACTATACACTATGGAACGAGTTTTGTGATAAGCAAGCCAAGAAAAACATCCGCTGCTCAGCATGGTATCCAGCTAATCTCTGTTTTCCACAGGAGATGCTTTTTTTTGATAATTTCCAAGAGCTAAAGGACTTCATTAAAAACTGTGTAAGCTTTGATCCAGATGTTAAGCCTCTCTGTACAATGAGAAACCCTCCTGGAAAGCAGTAAAGAATAATTGGTTCATTGTTATCTGGCCATAAGAAAAGAAAAGAACATTCTCTGCTTATTTAATGTTACTATATGGAGGAATTTATTTCATTGTTTACCTACTGTTTAAAATGCTTTTAATTATAACGGTTGGGTGTAATTAAAGTGTAGGTAAACCTTCTGTTTCTCCCTAAATGCCATATTGTAGCACTGGAATTTGTTACTCTTGCTAAGTCTGATCCAAATAAAAGCCTTGCAACACCTTGGAGACACAAAATAGGGCACATTTTAAAATAACTAACGCTAAACATTCCTCAGGTGTTCCTTGTAGACTTGTCTTTATATAGTCCTCATTTTTACATTACTTTGCTATCAACTTTTCACTGGGAAAATGATCATCATGTAAAAATAACTTTTAGGAGGCTAAATAAACCCCTAACTTGAAAGGGAGCAATCCTCTTCTTGCTGAAAGGGAAATTTACAGCATGTTCATTTCTATTCACAGATTTCTGCATCAGCCTAGCATTGCCATTTGGGTCTTAATAATCTGTCCTCCTTTGTCAATTTATCTAGACTTAATGAACTATAATTAGGGGTGAAATAAATTTTACATAAATCTGGTATTGAAACATGCGTATTGAGTGCCTGCAAAAACGCAGGTGGTTGGGGTGATCTGATTCTCACCGTCTCTGCAAGGTCTCTGGTGTGCTTCACCAGTAGAGATCCCTGGGACCCGCTCTTCAGGTGGGTTAGGCTTTGGTCTCTACCTCCCTTTGGGTCTGGAACATCTTCCTCTGCCTTTCCCGCATAGCTGTGCTGCTCCACTAAGGTGCTTGCAAAGACCCAGGCCAAGCAGGGGCCTCCTGCGAGGTCCATTCAAACGCACAGGATTATGTGGCAATCTGCAGTAGCACGTTACACACCAGGCTTTGAAGCACATCCGCACATCACTCCCACGGTGCTGCCCAGAGCCCTCCCGCACTACCTCTGACACCAGCTTCTCGAATCAGTGATCATGCCCACAAGACACCAGATTCTCTCCCAGCTCCTCAAATACGTTCATCAGCTTCACGCCCAGCTGTCAACCACATGAACCAGGTGCTTAGCCTCCAGTCTTCTACAATTATTGTGATCAGCATTCAACAGCAAGAGGCCTCACATTCCTCAGAGTGCCAAGGAAAAAATAAGACTTCTGAAATAATGCTGTTCATCTGAGTTCATCTTAGCCTTGAAAATTACACAATTGTTTCCACCAGTGAAATTATTTTCTAAAAAAATGTAATTTATTACAATTTTTTTAAAACTAAGAGCTGAATTGAAATCAAACAAGAATATATATTTCTACTTGATGAATAAATCATGAATTAAAATGGTGCCCTAACTACCCAATGTAAAAAAAAAAAAAAAGAATCGGTTTAACATTTACAATAGAAGTTGATTTTGAACTTTCACGTTGTTTTAATTTCATCACAAGCAAACAAAGAACACTGATGATATATCCAGAAAGTAGCTGTGGAAAATTGCCATATCATAAGTCTTGTTGACACATGAGGAAGGGTAAGAGACAGGAATAAGGGGAAACAGGTGGGCAGCAATTCAGTGACATCCCTTCATTATGAGCAAAGAAACCTTGCCAACTTTTATGGTTCTATCTGGCTATCAAACCACCTACTTATGAGATACAATTTATCAAACCAGAAAAAATACTATGAGAAATTTCCAAAGTCAGGACAATGTTTGTAGAATTCCTATTTTCAAAACATTCAAGTCACTAAGATTACTGTTACCAAATTATTACATGCAGGCACTTAAATTAAGCCTATAAGCCAGCAGAATTAAACACTTGCCTAGTCTGAGCACATAAAACTGTCATGGGTTATTCAAATATTTCAAGCTAGGTGCATAAACCTTCAGAGGTGAAACCTTATCTACTTAGATTAGCTTTTCTCCGTGTTTATCTCTTGCCTCTCTGCTTCTGGAAACAAACATTTTCTGCTGAAACCATTTCTCTTAGTGAACCTGCCCAAAAGGACACTCTGCAACCGAAGGAATAAAACCACAAGCACATTTTATGAGCCCATCTGCGGCCGTGACAAACCACACAATTCCAGACTGAACTTTTGTCTGCTTTCCTCTGAGGTTCTTTTCTTTCACAAACCTTTTGAGATGTGAAGTACCGAAATATAGAAATCTCACAATGAAAAATCTGTAATTACACTTTTTTCGCACTTGTCTCATTTGAAGATGATCTCCTTGTTAAGTTACATTTTTTTCTCCAGTAATTGCTTTTTCTATATGTATTTCCCAGACACTGGCTAATAGGTTTGTGGAAGCTTATCTCCTAATAAAAATACAGACATTTTAGAATGTGCAAAAATCAAACATTCTCTAATATTTATAACTTTTCCCCATTGTGAAGTATTACACATATTTCAATTAAAAAAATGTACATTTTAATGATACCCATTGTATATGTCCTTTAGAAAATCCCATGTAATCAGTTTCCTACAGTAAAATTATTTTTGATTTATTCATCCAAAGACTATTGTACTTGGAGAAAAAAAAGGAAAAAAAAAGCAGGACTTCATCACAGAAAATTTCCAATTGTCGAGTGCTACTTTTCAGCCAAATTACTGAAGCCTAAAATTTCCTAACAAGACTTTTCTTTTTAAAATACTACTAAATTTATTATCAATAACTTTTGGGGAATGAAGTACCAACCACCTCTCTTATAAATGCTGTTCAATTATTTTCTACAGAATTAACAGGAATATTTATGAGAAAAATTTGTTCCTAAATGTAATGGAACAGAGTATGATGATAAAATATAGGGATGTATGGTTGTCCTTTTGGAAAGGTTACTAAAGCAGTATTTTCAGTGACAACAATTTAATCACCATCATCTCAGACAAATAAATTCATGAATTTCAGAAAGACCTTATTAGACAGTAAAAATAATATTTTAATCAAAATTTAAACCTTTTCTTAGAAGGTATTCTGTTCACTAGTGAACAGTTTTGAGATAAAGACTAACATAAGCAGTAACCTAAATGAAGAAATCTATGTATTAACCCTAGGTCCAGGTTCTCTCTGGATTTCATCCTTCACCAGGAGAATAATGCTCAAACCTCCACAGCTTTTACTTTTATAATTCCTCCTGATGTCTCAGGGATGTCACTAACATGCAAAGAGAGAGCTCAGGCAAAATTCTGAAGGCACATAGAGCAGGGACTTCTCAAACACAAAAAGAACAAGGACGCCCACACATCCATTAAGCAAGAGTGAGATCGTACCTTAAAGAGACCTGCCCTCCAAAAGCATTAAAGATCCACAATCCCTTGCTTGAACGTTGCCTTTCCTGCAGCTTGGGGTCCTG
The DNA here is from genome assembly GCA_032275445.1 of Crypturellus soui. Taxonomy (NCBI): domain Eukaryota; kingdom Metazoa; phylum Chordata; class Aves; order Tinamiformes; family Tinamidae; genus Crypturellus; species Crypturellus soui. Next base: position 462,535 of record JAUBNY010001121.1, on the reverse strand, counting down.
CTTGTGGTGGTGCCTGCATTTGGTGAGGTTGGAGAGCCGTCACAAGCTGGTGCAGTGGTGCGTGCTGCAAACTCAGGCTGGGTGCTAGGACCCAGCTAGAGCCACATGAGCGACAGCAATGGGAATGGAAGCCAGAAAGGGAAGAGAGCTCCAAACTGCCATGTGCCACAGCAAAAGCCTGGGAAAGCCCATTGGTAAGGCCAGGGCCTCGTGCCGGGAAACCATCTGGGCACAGACCTACGTCTTCAGCACTTGTTTACGGAAAGAAATGCAGAAGGATAATACGCTAAGTAGTAGAGCAAGCAAAGATTAAAGGATTGAACAAACGTGAAGAAAACATTAATTGCTTTTTTCTTTTTAATTTGTGAAGAGTGCCAAACTACTACTCAACAGGCAGTTTTGAAGCATTTATTAATGCAGGCACAGAGAGAGCGCAAAAAAATAGACAGTTCCAAAAAGGCTGCGGATGCAATTACAGGCATTCTCAGAGTCTGACATATTAACAAATTTTTATACTTATTCCTAATGAAAATCCTCTTAATGAAACATCTTCATGAAATCTACATTGATATTATTGCAGGCATTGAGGCAGAAATTTACTTAGAAGAATTATTTTCATGCCATGCAATTTTTCTTAATTTGCTTAATTTGGAGAAACATAAATTTACTAAAAAGTTAAAAAAAAACAATAAAAAGATTGACTTTTGAAGATTATATTTTGCAATCAGTCTGCCCACGGAAGGAATTTGCCATTACTTCTCCCACATGCTTAGTATGGACAGATCAACCAGTTAATAAATCCAGCCTTTCTGTTTCTAAAGTATTTTTAAATATGGTGGATACAAAGTAAGCTATAGACTACATAAAATCATTTTGAGTTGGAGAAAAGGTTCCGTTGTTTTGTGGTTAGGCCACAACTTTGTGGATATAAATGGAAAATGAGCATACCAATGAGTAAGTGTAGGCAAAGGGCATGTTGTGCGAAAACTAAGGTGAACAGTGATGTAAGTGTTGTGAGAACAATCTAACATTACATGTAAAAATAGACTCAAATCCTAAGCCACTTGATTCATACTTACCACTGACAAAAAAAAAAAAAAAAAAAAGAGTGTCAAAATTTCATAGAAACTCATATTCTCACTTGTCTCCTTCTCCCATCAAACTTCAAACTGGAAGAAATTGTGCTGGGAAGCACCTCCCAGGCCAGCAGCAGATTGACAACAGGAAACCACATCCCCTACCCAAAAGGCAAGCCATGCAGCCACCGTGCAACAGAGCTGACAGCCTTCAAAACTACTGTTTGATTCACTTGCAAATGCCCTACCACCACTTCTCGTACTTCAGCTCTTCCACTGTGCTTTCCCATTTTCTAAGATTAAAAAAAAATCAGCTTACATATACCTTCAAAGAAGCAAGTGCATTTGTTACCGCAGGAAATACAAATACCTCTGGTACTGAGACGCATACGCTGAATTTCTGTTAAAACATATTCTTCAATTGACATAGGGAGCCAAGGCAAGAAGAGATATCGATTGAACTGTACAAAAGCTCCAGTGTTGGTTTTAACAACACTGTCTTCATCTATCAGATTGATATATTTAGTCAAACCCAACTTCTGGCCTGTCATTTAAATAGCCATTGGCCATTCACTATTTTAAAATTCTCATTCAGCCACATGTATATGATTACCTCTGTAGTTCTCTTTACAGCAAGATTGCCTTATCCATTCAAATTTCTAAAGCAGGGAAAAAAAAAAAAGCCTGAGGCGGGGATTTTTAATGGAGCCACACATATGTACCTCTAGCTCCTTTTTCATCTGTTGAAACTCAGCCTCTTCCCTTCATCTACTGGTAACCTTTACATTTCCTCACATCAGCATTTTGCCCTGGAAAGTCACTCTGCAATTTGTGCTTTGAAATGAAGGAGATCAGGACATTCACCTCAGCAAATTGCCTACGCAGCCTCTTGCAGAGAGGCTGCCAGGTGGGTGCTGGCAGCGAGGGTGAGGGGAGCCGGCTCTGCTCCCTGCCAGCTTAGGGCTACTGGCAAATGGATAACGCTGAACAAAACCCAGCAAGCCAGAGAGAGTGGCCGGTCAGAGAACTATCTGCTCTGGTTGAGCAGGGAAGCATACATGCGACCTGCTTCTCAATCTGGGAACTGTTTATAAAGCAGTTACTGCGCAGGCTGAGGATTCAGTCCCAAAAGGGGATGAGCCTGTGCTGCCCAGTGATCCCAGCTATCAAAACACACATGGCACACGCTTGCACCACCCTCGTTTTGCTGTCTGCTTGGCCAGCCTCCTTTCAGGGGCTCTTGGCTCCCCTTGTGCATGTTATTGGACTGCTTTGTTTTACAAAGGTGACATCAGACAGTGTCCCAATTTGAGTGCACTTGTAAAGCTGCAGATATTTGTAAGATAGGTAATCTTCAAGTCACAGAAGAAATCTGAACTGTTCAGGTTTTGATAGTCATAAAATATAACCATATATGAGCTGAACAACAGTGTAGCAAGAAAATATGGCAAGTTCTCCATTGCATCAGCTGAAATTTGTACAAGTTTCTTTACAGGGAAGATTTCAAATCAACATTTGAACTTTGTGATATTGATCTTCTTCACAGCTATTAACTTCTACATGTTTCCTGCTTTTGTTAGCACTAAAGACATTTTGATTTTATGCACTCACCATGAATTTATTCATTAAGTTTAAGAAAAAAGGCCTGGAGTGCCACATACCATACCTCAGAAGCGAGCAGCATAGCTTGCAATCAGTGGCATATTGGCCGTTTCAGTTACCAGTTTAATGGTTCACTGCTATTGCTGTTACTGTTGGTCTAGTGGCATCTTTCATAAGGTGATGCTTTCACTACACTGTATAAATGTTTAGGCCATATAAATGTTTAACTACATCTTCTTAAGTTTTAATAGGCTCTAGATGATTTACTCTGGCATATTAGATCTCCCAGTTGCTGACTCATATCCTTGGAGGAGAAACACCACGTACTGCTGGGCCTATGCTATGAACATGGCTTGGCCTGGCTGCTTTCAGGTCAGATTTTTCTTTATTTCTTCCTTACACTTTAATTAGAAGAGCTGCACTGTAGGTACCTTTGGAATAACGACAGTTTACCCGTGCAGTCATGGAGATCACAATCACAGGTATTAGTGATCTTCTGAATTGTTATCTCTGTTTTCAAGTCCCCAAAAGAATATTTGTGTGCTTTTCTTTCATTAAGACTAGATCTAGAGTTTCAAAACTAGCTGCTTTGGCTAAGTTATTAGGAACTCACGTGGCCAAAGGGGGAAAAAAAAAAAATGAAGAGACAGGAAAGCAACTTCTATGCTTCACGCAGGTAAGTGATGCAAAACAGTGAAAACGTGATCCTGTAGAAATACACAGGAGAGACGATCAGATGAGAAAAATGCCGTGAGAAAAATGCACCAAGTTTAGTAAGTGGACACTGCTTATCATATAACAGCTTAAACTACCACAACAGATAGGAAAAAAAGGCAGAAATCACCAAGAAAAGCTGCTCTGAGATGCCCTCAGTTTGCTAGGGCTGCTGGGCAGCTGTTTACCCTTGACAATGCATTTTTACAATATCTGTTATTGAACAAACTGTGGTTTATCATTTAGTAACTGAGCATAAAAAGAATTTGATTAGTCAGTCAATAATTTACTACCTAGGCTGTCTATAAAACATTTGACCGTAAGTGCACATATAGATCTTGAAATTATTCATATTAATTATATTTATTTCTTAAGCAGTCTTCTGTAAAATCAGAATTCTCCCTTTCTTGTAATGCACTGAATTCTATTTAGAATACATTCTACTGTACAAAAAAAAAAAAAGGCTCCACCATATGACATATTTCTAAAATAAGGTATCAAAAGTAAGAAACAAGGTGCAGAGCTACCAATTTTATATTTTGTTATACTCTTATAGAGACAACACGCACACTTATGCACAGCACTTCATATTCTCCATGTGTGGCAATAAACAGTAAACCATGATCACATTATGTTAGAGACACAAAATGTGGTCCTCATGCACTCAGCGGGAGACTGCCTTGTAGTCTTTCATGATCTCTGTTACTCAGCAAAGTCTACGCAAAATACGTGTAAGAGAAATTGCTCATTGTGCTCACATTAAAACATTTTAACACTGCATCACAGCAAAGTCAAAAGCGAGTTAACAGAGCAAAACAGAATAATTTCATGCTCCTCAAAGCTACTACTTAATTCTCCATTCACAGGCAATCAACAGTTCACAGATTTTTAATATTTCTGTGTGAAAGCTTCATTCCAAAATTTTCAGCAAAAAATGGATTAATCTCAGAAAAGACTGTCTGAAAATGATGTTTTTTAATTAAAATGTGCTTTCCTGCTTCATCTCAGTATTACAAGAACAGCATCAGCTGAAACACTTTTCCCCCTACCAGATGAGGAAGACTAATGGCAAATCCTTCTTGCCCGATCACTGAGGAAACATGGGAGGGCCAATTTATTAGTGCCATTAGGGCTACTATTTTGCTGCCTCCCGGGCAAGCAGGCTCTGCTCAGTGCAGCACGTGCAAGGCAAGTGCAGCACTTGCCCTCCTGGGGGGCCGGGAAAGACAAGCTGCGGTCCCTCGTCCTGGCTCCAACTCACCACAGCAACTTCCAGCTCCTCCCCCTCGCGAAATAGCAGAGTTTCAGATTTAGGTGTGGGACAGCAGGCAGCCAGAGATGGCCACGGGAAAAACACCTTGCTCCTTATGCAGTCGTTTTGCACGATCCCTTTGGTACAAGAGCATCTCCCCTTACTGGGAACCACAACTCTTCTTTAGGTGCCTGAATCGGGGGCAGTGAGCAGCAAGGCGCTGCCTGCAGGAAGGGCTGGCTGCGGAGCTTCCACTGCACGAGTGGTGGGACACCAACAGAGGAGATGAATCACGGATCAATGTGGGTGTTCATTTGGGGAAATGCATTTCAGCTGCTGCCTAGATACCTGCGTTTAGGTAGATGAGTCACACCTGTTGTTTTCACACCTGTTTTTAATTTGAACCCATTTTGATGCAAACAGGACAGACGACATTAGCAGTTAAGACAAAAGTCCTCCGAGCGCAAGAATTTTCTATTTACTTTATGCATTTTGAATGATGATTTCAGGAAACATATGCCCCATGGCGCCAAAGCAGGATAAGTCTATGGGTTGCAGCCAGAAAGGGCCCTCACTACAGACCCCTCTCTGCAACATGAAGGCGGCACTGGACAGAACTTTGGAAATGCTTTAAACAGCACAGGCCACAAATGGACAAACAGTGTTTCCCACCAAAATATCCAATTTTTGCATGTGGATGCCCAAAAGATTTATACAATTGGAAGAAAAATAATACTAGCGCTAAACTAGAATGATATTAAGCCTTTCCTTCCGATAGCTCGGTCTATTGCTTCACCTTCAAAAAATATTTTGGGATTTATTTACAGAAACCTCTAGGAGGTAGGTCTGTACATTTTCACAGTTCAAAAAGCAGGTGGAAACACACACAACAGCATGTCCTTGGGGGAATGTTATTCCATCTGCAGAGGAACAAACAGGAAGGTCATATTCTACCCTCTATCCTTCCCTCCTTCCTCTAAACACCTTATTTGCTACACCACAGACTTTTTAAAAGAAAAATCAGGGCATCCTATGATTCATAGTCAAGTATAGCAGAAGCATTAATCATTCACATCTCTAACTCCAAGGCATACAAACTTTCAAGGATGACCAGTCAGTGAGAAACATTTATTTTTTTAGCTGGAAATTCAATTTAGAAATAGAACATCCTGAAGTTTGGACCAGAGACCAAAATATAGAAAATGCCAGGTATCAACTTCCAAAGAGTCCAAACGCTTGGCCTTTGCTCCCACAAAGGGCAGCTCCTCCGTACAAGGAATCCTGCGATGCAAACCCGTGATTCCAGGAAGTGCCAGGAAAGGCGAGCTAGGAAAGGGAAGTGCAGCGGAGCCAGGTAAATCCCGCCTGTCGCACTTATGAAGCAGATTAAAAGGAGGATGCTGATGCTTGGTATTATAATTATCTAATTATTCCTAATAATCTAATTATTCCTGTACCTACTTTTTAGGGGACCTTCTGGAGTTGGAAATGATGAGAGTAAAGCCACTGAACTTGAGATCTGGCCCTTGATCCATAGCATGAAAAAAAAAAAAATCAAGAAAATAAAAATCCCACACATTAAAAATTTCCCTAGGAAAAAAAATTGAGAAAAGTGTCCAGTTACTACAAAAAGCATATGCCAATAATGAGCAGAGGACTGACCATACTCTAAGATATTTTTATATTTGTAGCAACCTTTTACAAGATAGTCAGAACTCTGGAGGTAAATTACTGCTTACTGCCATTGCTTAGAGACCAGATTTCACTATCTGCGACAGTGTTGCAGTGATAACAGTAGGTACCAATGGAACCCTTGGCTTTCACTGGAAATTCAGTGTATGCGTTTCATTATTCCATGTTTCCTTGTGTATTCTTTATAAGAAATTGATATGCTTTCACATTCTCTTCTACATGAAGAAACATTTTTTTTGATCTCAGAAAAAAGATTTTTCCAATACAAACTGATCTTCTGTTTAAACTAGAAACAATTAAAGTTGTTACACTCTCACAGATTTCTAAATTATGGAAAATTAAATAATAACTATTATGACAGAGGACAATGGAGAAAAGGTGATGGTAAGACCCTCTTAATAAAAAAAACTGCTTCTGCTAAAAATAAAAGCTTAGATTCCCTTGACACAGTAAAGTTAATGATTACAACATCAGCTAGCTTTACTAGCTAATTAAAATTTTGTGGAATTGGCATTATGTCACCTCAAACAATTTGGAAAAAAAAGTATTAAAAAAGTAAACTATTATCTTGCCTGCCTTCATCTTCAGGCTTAGTATAGCAGTAAGTTAACATATTCTGAGTCAGGTTTGAATTCTGAAGCTGCTCTCTGTATTTAGTGCGCATGACAGCTGCAGTAGCTCCTCGGATAAAGGAAGTAGGAAATGAATTCTAGTGATAAGAAAAAAAAGATATTATGCTGTTGATATCACCATTTTGGATTATATAATAGAAACTGAGCCATGGCCTGTGACGCTAAAAGTAAGTCTAAAAAGTAATGGCAGAGAAGCCGACAAGCAGCTTAGTTTCATGGCTGGGAAGGTGCGCAAGCGCATTCTCTTTTGGAAGCTGTTTGTTGATATCCCCAAAGCGAACATTTCCTGATGTTCTGGAGGCTGGGGAAAGGGTGATGTTTGCTTGTTTTTGAAAACTTTCCCATAGCTGGAAATCCTGCCTTTTGACAGCCCTTGCACACAGTGAATAAAACACAAGGCAGCAGCAGCCCAAGCTCTTCCATCCTGCAGGGAGGGAAATGCTGCTGGCGCTGGAAGCGAGGCTGCCTCCCACCACAGACGCATGACCCACATCAGTGTTATCTGGGGAAAGTCAGCTCACTCCTCTCATGCAGCAGAAACACTTACAGGGTAATAAAAGCCACTAATACAAGATAAGAACGGTTAGCGGGAAATCGTTTGTTAAAGTGGAGAAGGGCTTGAACAGTCCCGTGCTGCTGACAGGGTAGCTCCGCAGTGAGCTAGTGCTGCGTGCAGCAGCTAACACTCCTACTCGCAGGTACACCTCTCTGCACCTGATTAACAACACAGGATAGGGCAAATACACCTTCCTCTATGATGTCGCCCTGTCCTCAAGAAGGATTCATGACCAAATGTAACAATCATTTAAAGGAAATCCACAAATTTAACTGCAACCTATCATTATCTTCATAATAAACATTGCTAGAAATAAAACAAGAGTGAACTGTAGTTTATGATTCATTTCAATACAGAGCATTTTAAACACCTCTGATGATTTTAGATATCTGGATTCCCTCCATTCAGATTAGTAGCCCTTAAATTCAAGCACCTGCATAAACACTAGTGCTGGTTGTTTAATGGCAATTATCTCTGTTCTGACATTAGTATAACAAGATCTAGTAAAAGGCATTCTGTATCCTTCCATACCTACTTTAGGCTTTTCCTCCATCCATCCGCCTTCAGAAGATCCCTTTACACAAACATCTGGTGATGTGTAAATGGATCTTGGCGAACAGGTGAGTTCCCGAAACCTGCTGCTAATTCACCATGGTTTGCTTTTCTTTGCTGGGTGTTCAACATGGATATGCAGGAAGAAGCTGCACAAAAGCAACTTGTAAGAAATGCAAGTGGCCCTTGGGAATGAACTGACACGTTGACAACTAAATTCTGCAGTCAGTGCTGAATTCCCCTCTTAATATTTTTCAATATTCTAACACTAATGAACTGAGCAGCAATTCATTCCATTGATACTTTCTCCTTACAGCTTGACTACCCCATGAATAAACATCTCGCCAGGCAGCAGTCTATGGGAAATCAGCATGACAATTACAGCAGCACTCTGAAACCTTGCCACATCCCAGAAGGGATGGAGCCTTTTAGAAGCAACCACATCACCTCAGGCTGTACACTTGTTGGTTCCCCTCACAGTCATGCCGCTTGTGACCGTCTCTCTCTGAGCAGCCGGAGCGATACCGCTACACCTTACCTCGCTGCAGTTCTACAGTTACAAAGACCCTTTCTGGAGTCTGCTAATGAGAGCTTACGCCACTGTCTTGCTTCTGTGGGAACTACACATGCTGCAGACAGTTATTTTCAGTGCCATGCATGTCACTTTTGAGTTTTTTTGTTGCATTTGTTGCTGCTCCGGAGCGGTGGATAAATCACATGCTAATGGTGCAAGCTTCAAAACTGGTGCTGGCATGGCGAACACTGGGCAGCTCAGTATCAGGGATAGTAACTTGCTAATTTGTGAAACTCCTGTTGGGTCAGAGAACCTATTTCTGCTCACTTTCAGTGCTGTCCGGGGGGGCTGTCATGCACTGGCATCTCTTTTAAACCTCCACAGGCTTGCACAGGAATAATGTGGCTGCACAGGGTCACCCCTCTTGAGTTACTGTCCCTAGAAAGACTAAGGATATTTTTTTCCCTCTCTGTTTGTATCAACTCTCTTCTGTCCTGCTCCCTGACCAGCTTTAATAGAACTAAGCACTAAATGCAATAGGAAATATACCTGAAGGATTTTTTTATTTTATTGTTCTACCCCGAACAATGTAATAAAATTAAAATAGTAAATTATTACAGAAGCAGATAGCTTATTATAAAGCTGTTACAGGAAACTGAAATTAAATAGCTTTTCTAGCTCTTTACAAGGTACCTCCAGGAGCAACAGCAGGGAATTATTGATAACTGATATTTGTATTTTACTCTGCTTACTGAGAGTCTGGAAGCAAGAATTAATTTCTTCTTATCCAGACCAACTTGGAAGATGGTTTGCACATATCAATTTTAAATTAATTATTATTAAAAAAAAAAAAATCACACACACATTTTCCTGCAGAGTTATACTGCTTTCGAAGTGAACTAAAAAGATACATTTTCGTACAGTTTAGTATGCAAGCACTGATGATTTGTTCTGCTGTGCTCTGATTAGAGTCTTAGATGTTTCTCACCTTCTTAAAACAACAGCTTCTTTTAAGAGGCCAGCAAACTTTTGCTTATGTTTACACAGAGCCTAAAATAATATTCTTTCAAGGCTTAAAAGCTAAGCAGGATGGAAGTGTTTTAAGTGTGTAGCTATACTATCTAGGAAATGAGGCAAGTGACTTAACTCAGCACTGCTAGACAGTCCTTCTCACGGCGCTTACCACGCTGATGGCCTGGAACAAGAGAGAAGGTTCTGCAGTGCACACAGATACATATATACATGTGCATATACATATATGCATATATTTAAATGAAATAATCTCACGAAACTTTGGGTCCTACAGGATGCTGTTTCATGACAGTCTGGAATGAACATATAATAATGCTGCTTTAATAGCAACATCACCCTCTGAAATCTGTACATGAGGGAAAAAAAAATTAGGAAAAGGGAAGTCTCATCTGCAGCAGAGATTCTGAGCATGCTTCCTGTGGACAGAACAAGCTGATATATGCACATTTCTGTAGAGGAAACAGGTACATTAGTCAGTACCACTGCATGAAAGGGAAAGAGCCCTCCATAAATTCATTGCTAGGTACTAAACACACAGAGAAAAGATTCGTTTCCTTACCTGAAGAGATCTTTGACTGATTTACATCTTAAAGTATGAGCAATAGATCTGCCTCCTGCTCTGTAATGTATCCTGTTCAATTACATCACTGTACTGACACTACCAAGCAAAAACACCACCATGTATTTTGTAGATGAATGAGTCATCCCAAAGCAACTTTGAACCTCAGCAAATCTCTCTTAGGTTTCAGAGGAGAGCAGAATTTGATGCCTGTGCGAGGTGATACATGCAGATATTTCGGGACTGAATTAGAGGTGTGTTTCTTTTCTTTTCTCAAAGAAAAAGACTATAATTCATAAGTTATTGAATATAACAGCGGCTTTTTTAGCTGTTCTGATTGAGTCTACATTTATCCCCTGTGATGTGATGGATAGAGTCCCTTTCTGCTCTCTTCACAGGTACAGAGTTCATGTAGATCCCCATGCATGAAGGAGGACTGATGCCTTCTGCACATCCAGAGCCCTGAATGACCCTGTGAGAGTTGATGCAACTGCCCAGGGGTGCTAAGAGCATCCCAGTGGCACACAGCAAGGCCAGGGAATAAGAAGTGCTTGAGGATACAAAGGAACATGACTTACCATTTTTCCTGTCAGGAAGTGTACACGGAAAATAATAAAAAAAAGAGATCCCGCTTCCAGCTCTTCAACCAAACACGGTGCGGTTTCTCTGCAATAATCTGAACAGCGCTTCTAAGGCCTGCAACAGTGATAGAAAAAAACCTGGTTGGGGCTCCAGAACACATGAACCAAATTCCTGTTCTTAATTAACAACTGATTTCCTGCAAATGCTATCCACCTTCTCTGCCCAGCCAACATACCCATATGCCTGGCTCATTAGTAGGAATGATTACAGCATCATCATGATTACAGCATCATGTAAGCACAGCTGGAAGCTATTCAGGAGTTCTCAGTAATCTGAATTCTGTGGGCCATTCCTCAAATTCAAGCAATGACATTTAAATCTCCCTTGATTATGCGGTGAATATTTGAATTGTGGTTACTAAAGACTCCCAAAAAAGTGAAATAAATCTATTTTCTCTCTTCTTCTCCCTATGTTTAAAATAATGCCCAGAACTCAATGTTGTAATGGTATACAAAAAACATAAAATCAGGTTCTCCCATAAACTACCATCAATATTTGACGTCTGCATATAAATAACACCAAAGCCCTCAAAGACTCATACATAGAAAGAAAACATGCAACATGTAATCTACATACCAGGCAAAACAAAACAATCACACAAAACCACAATCAATACAATTTTCACAACACTATCCTAGTCTTAACTTGATTATTAATAACATGGGGTTGTCTTCTGACACTTGCAAGGAATCCATTTGCTTTCAAAACTGCATATGCTTTTGCTACTGCTTTCAAAATATTTCTGACATGCTTTCAAACTTCATTTTCTGTTAAAATATTGCTTCTTTCAGTTTAACAATATAGAGACAAACAATTTCCCTGTATTTAGGCAGCACTGTATTAAGCAAAAATAGCTGAAAATATGAAAAGTAAAATTATCAAAGAGAATTATCTAGTCAATAAAGTTTATTATTTAAGAGGTTTTCACTTTGACAGCCTCTTTCATCTTTGTTTCATTTTCCTGCCTATATTTTCAACCAAAAAGACAAAAACAAAGATAATAAATCCAATGCAGCTGCTTGCCATAGACTCGTTAGAAAGAAACTGCTAGAGTATTCTTGTTTTTGAAGAAACTAAAGAAACATGAAATGACATGCAAAGAAACTCACTAAATACCTCCCATCTACAAGCACTCTGAAGCCTGACTTTGGCAAACATAGCTTTGATACCTTCTCAGCTGCAGTTTTCCCTGGTAATTAGATTTGACAGAAATTTCTTTAGAAGTCAAAATCAGCCTGTTACTAAGCTCATCTGTTAAAAGGCAGGGGGGGAGGGGAGAGGAGGAAGGAGCTGTTAGCGACATACTCATTTTTCTTGCATGATTTTACTTAAGTGTTTTTTTATATAAATTTGCACACGTTTCAAGCCTGGCTTTTGTTCTGCTGTTTGGTTGTACTGCCCGGTGTGAAAGGTAGGAGTTCACATTGCCACTTTCAGAGCTGCTCCACTCTTGAATAGTCAGAGGACACCAGCATTCCTCCGCACCTTCGCATGCTACCTCTATCAATACTCACACTGAGCAGCACCTTAATTCATGTCTCAGTGGAACATTTACAGGCATCTCAATGCAAGTGGCATCTTGATATTATTTTAATTAAATCTTCCTCTCCTTAAAAATATTGAGCTTGTGCCATCTTTACCATCCAGAAAAAAGCCACAACTATGCAGCATTGAGGATATCCTCTAGAGAACCTTCAAAGGAAGGCAACTTTTCTGAGACTGCCTTTCCCCTTGTATGGAGAGACTCTCCAGACAGAATTTCACAGAGGGTAATTTATTATGCTTCTTCTGCCTACTGTTTCTTTGATTCTGTGCAAGAAATTTGCAACCATAAAATGCTTGAAAATGGCCTCTGGCCAGAACCTGACAAGATTTTCCCAGGTGATTTTTTTACCTCTGCATTTATTTGATGTATACCTAACAACACTGTTTGTCTTCATAAAAATCAGGAAAATATCAACCCTGGGAGGCACTAGTACCATTATTTTCTTAAGCAAGCCATTACAATAAACATAAAAACATCATTCCATATAATGAAGTCAAATTGCATTGAGCCAGCTGGTAATGTAAGGAACATATAATCAGTATCCAAATCAATGAATAAATAAATGATCATTTCCTGCTTCATAATGCTGATTTACAGATTTGGATAGCTGTGTTTACCCATAAACAATATATCTGTTCATGGCTTCTTGTGACAAAGATGTCAATCCACCCAAAGGATGCACTGGCTGAGGTGCTGTAGGTTGAGGGAGACCCCAAAACTCTCACAGGCATTTTTTAGATAATGGTCCTTTCCTGATCATCTCTACTGCACATAGTTTACTCAGAAATCCCAGTGTCAGCACAGTATTTAAACTGTTTGTCAACATGGTATTTAAAGGGCTATACTGGTCTTCAAGATAAAATAGGACTTTCACTTCAAAATTAATGCATTCCCTTATTTCTACAGAATCCACAAAATGCAAATGTGTACAATAAAAAGAATGCACAGGGAAAGCCAACTGCTCTGTAAAATATTCATAATGGTCTAGCAGAAACCCTTCCTCCTGGAAGACTGTCTTATACTGTAGGCCCTTAATGGCATCCAGCATTTCCTGAGAAAGCACAGAGGCGAGAACTCCAAAGAATGGAGCTATTATTTAATTCTTGAAGTGACATTTTCCCTCTGTAACTGCAACTTTCTATAGAGATTAAAAAGCAATGCAAGGCTCTGACTGTACAGATCCATCTCCTTGCCTGAAATATTTTGTTCTGTGCAGTATAATAAAACATATATTTTTCATAAAAATTACTTACGTCAGATGGAGGCGCACTGAAGTCAAACATTATGCATTAGACAGAAAAGTCAGATGGAGCTAGTTTTGTGGAAGAGGCCACCTGAGCATTATGGCAATTCATCCTTTCCTCAATACATCTCTCAGTTCTAGATAGAGCAGATTGCAATTGGATTCTAAAAGTTGGAACAAATAGAAAAGCTTAAGTATGATGATCATAAATTCTGCTCTTGCTGTATCATGAGAAACCTTAGCTGTCTCAAAATAACTCTTCTCCAAATACTATTTTTAACCAGCTTTTACATCAACAGCTTTGCAAACAGCTAATGCAGGTAGGTACATATACCCCATTGCAGGCTGGCTACATTTTCACACAGTTCAAATGACTGCAAACACATAGATACAGAGAGCAGAACTCCGCCTCTTTTTGAAAGATCTGTATTAGTCCCTTTCCCATTTCTTCAGCTGACAGTGCAAAGGGAAAATGTTGATCAAGATGCATATATCTTGAGCGCAATGTTATCACAAGAACATAGATCTGTAATTTGATCTAATGCTTCTGATTTCAGTTTGCACTGCGAACCATAGATAGAATTTGAAATTTAAAACAAAATCTCTGCTGGGACTTTCTTAAAAGTAACATTATCAAGTCAATGAGTTTAACTTCTGTTACTGACCATGTAAATTATATGCATAAATAGCAACTAGAATGCAATAAGATTTAATTAAGAATATATCAAAATATTACTATGACTCAGATGTCTCAAGCAACAAATTAGTAAAAGCAACATACACTTTGAATTCAGAAGATTTTTGAAATGGTAAGGTAACAGCAAGTAATTGTAATCTGTCAAACCACTAAAACACTTTTAACTTGTAGAAAACTATATAAAATCTTTTCTGTGTGTGTGTGTGTGTATATGAACTTTTCTATGCTTGCTCTGTTTATTTCTTTTCTTTCACACCACTTTTTTCCTCCTGTGATCTTACTTCTCTTGATATTTAAGATCCTCTCATACAATTTTCCCAACAGGCATAAAGTACTACGTGCTAGATAGAAAGCTTCCTAAAAGGAGAGGTGGGAAGAACGAAAAAATTATCTAACTTCAGCTGCAGAAACTGAAGCTGTAAATTTCAGGCAGTTTTAGTAACTTCATTAGTCTTTCTCTGCAGTCTGAGGTGTAACTTGTACATATCTATAATCAGAGCTGCAGTATTTCACTGGATGCTCTCTGCTCACAGTGCTACGAAAAGCCTATATATTTTGGGAAGCTAATGATGGTTACTATTTCTTCCTGAGAAAAAAAAAGTCTTCATGGGGTTTTGCCTACTCCAAATTTTTAAAGAAAATCAGTAGGAATATATACAACTAAACTATATCAAAATGGGATGTGAGATAAAAATTAAATACATATGATGAAAGATCAAAAATACCTAATGGAAAAAAGAAAACCTTAGTGCTTAACTAGATAAAACCCAAAGTTTGTCCCAAAAGAATTTATGTCAATTGGACATATTTGTCCTTACTATTTTCTAGAATCTGTTTAAAAAATATATATATATATCTTTTTTTTGGTTAAGCAGTGTGACTCAGTGAGGCTTTGCAAAGGAAGAGATCACACTCTCATGTGGTCAGGTGTGACCATGATACAAGGATTTATTCTTTCCCACTTCCTGAGCTGTCTAGTAGTATCTCAAACACACATCATGTCCCCGGTCAGCCTTCAGAAGGCTTAGATGATACACAGTATGATCCTTTTATTATTGCCATGGTGATTTTCCTTTCAGGCCACTTTAGTGTACAAAACCTAGATTTTTGCATTTACTATTCCTTTTCAAAAACACTGCACAGAAAATATCCTGAACCACGAACATTTATTTCTTGAAAATCAATCTTATCATATCATGATTCTGAAAAGTCTATGAAAGACACAGCTCAGGCTAAGATTGTGTTTAGTCATTAATCCTTATATCTATCATCTTGAACAATGTGAATAGTGAATGCTATGAAAAGCAGGCAGTAGAAGTAAAGTAAAATCACTTCTTTCTTAAATGTAAGCCTACCACCTCACCCCACCCACAAAATGAATGTACTCGGAATTCACATTTTTAATTAATTTGGAATAATTTTTGTTGGATATGCTTTTGCAAGCATATCCATGTAAGCATGTAAATATGTTCTTTACACCCTGAAACCTATTCATGAAATATCGTTAATGTTTAGCGCATATTTTTTTGCTTGTTTTTATTTCACAAATCCCAAACTTAAAATTGTTTTCTACACTAGTACACTGCTTCTTACAGTGCTGCCTAAAGTTCAAACACATTTATTCCTCAGAGTACACAAGTCTCGGAGGCAGGTTTAGGTGTAACAAAAGAATTATATATCCTATCAACACTGCAGAAAAATGTTTTCTGACAGTCAATAGGCATCATGAACATTGTTAGCACTGACGTTTACCAGACAGCTCACTCCTACCAGAACATTAACTCTGATCTGTTGGACAAAGCATTGCTTTATTTTGTTTGATCTGTAAATAAAATAAAGCTAAATGATTTATTACAGCATACAGCTGTGTGACCTTTGAGTAAGCCAAACTCTGCCTTCGTTTTATCAGCAAGATTTCCCTATGGGCTCCCAGGGATTGGCTGCTGCACATTCCTATTTCTGCATCCACACATGTAACACACTCACTAGTGGCTACCATTTGGGTATGTCAGCCCCTGAATTCACGTCTTTGTAAGCATGTTCCTTCTGTGACAGGACAGCAGGAAAATGGGAGCAAAATCAAACTCTGACGATGGAAACCAAAAGGGAGGAAGTACACGTTAAAAGACTGCACTCAATTGCTGTATTTTCATTATCAAAATTAATAAAGATACTAAAGTTCTTCAGAAGTTCTCCTCAGCCCTTGTGCCTTTTTAAACACACTTTTATGGAACTGATGAGGAGTTGAGAGTCGCTAAAGAGCTGGGAGAAGGAGGAAGCAGGCTGAGAGGTGACAGATTAGCATTTCAAGCAAGTTCAGCACACTGGAGAAGTGGCTAGCCAAAAGGAAAAAAGGCAACATTCCACACTTGCTGAAGGGGTAGCAAAGTAAAACCAATACAGAACAAACAACAGCTGCTTAGGTAAAAGTGTGACGCTAGAAAAGATTGCAAGTTGAATAGGAGAAGAGGGGAAAAAAAACGAAGAGAAGGAGGTAAAATGACTGGAATTTACAAACTCAGAATATCAGCTCTGAAGCAGCTGAAGAGCTAATTCTTCTCTGAGCTGCGGGGGAATGGTTTTGGCTGGACTACCTTATTCAGGTTAGGCATCCCATTTCAAAAACAGGGCTCACTGTAAAGAGCCCGAATCGTAATGAGTGATAGTGCAGGACACAGCCCCTGGGAAGGCTGATGCACCCGAGGCTGAAAACCCTAAGATGAGATACATAGCGCAGGCATTAAACACAAACAAGAAAGACTAACGTAGCCTACACATTAACAAGGAGGAAAACAAATTAAGTATTTGGCTTAAGCTGCAGCAAATGCCATACAGGATAGGAATTTGAAATGAAAAGAGGTTGCCCAGGGAAATTTTGCAAGTTCTACAGAAGAGGTTAGACAAACACCCACAGTGAAACACAAGAGTCAATATTACTTTGGCTTCTTGATGTCCCTGTCAGCTGTATTCATTGCAACTCCTGGAGACATTATCCTGAGCTTTGCTTACACTACCTGGAATCTTGGAATCTAGTAATACTTGCTGTCTTTCCTTACAGAAAAGGATGATGACTTTCCATCTAAGACAGAAAACAGTATGAATGACACTAAAAATGCTCCAAACCAAAGCAGTACATAGCCATCTGCAGTCTTTAAAATCTAATTTAATATAATGCTGTTTATGAATGTTTGTCACTTCTATATTTTTCCTAAAGAATCAGTTTCTATTGAAACTCTTTGGACAGCTTTTACAAATATATTCTTATTACAAAGGCACTCATTATTTTTGCACCAACCCACAGAAGCAACTAACTGCATTTTTACTCTGTAAATTGGTTGACAAGATGGCATACATGTGGACTTCCTCCATTTTTGCCCTGTTGGTAGGAAGTTAATATATGCTTACTGTATTAGCAGGATGAGACACATTATTTGTGTTAGATATAGCGAGTGTTTTTGATTCTGACTTCTGCTATTACTTTGCAATGACACAAACTCACCAGGCTGATGTAGTTTAGAACCTGTTAGGGAATAGCATGCCCCTTTCCATCTGCTCCTTTTGACCCCAAAATTATCTAGACTAAAACAGATGACAGAAAATCCAAGAAGCAAGCTGGAAAAATATGAACAAAACAGACACACAAAAGTTTGAAGAAGCATCTTCATCAATTGAATTATCCCCCCAAAATGTAATCAGATTGCTTTTGCCAGAAGTCTGATCTCCTGTTTTGTTGGATAATATTCTAGATCTTACCCAGGATTTGTTTTTATCTACAAAAGGAAGGTGACATGGGAGGCTGTACCCCAAGAAGACAAACACAGTCACAATAAGTTTCCTGATCTCAGACTTCCTTTCACCCATCCGACACTGCTGCCGTTCTCTTGGTACTGCCTGAGTCAGCCCAGGCTGACACAGCCTAAAGGCACAGACCCCATGTCTGTGAAATAAAGATGTATTTTAACTTTATTTAAATAGTTAATGATTTGTTTGCCTCGGTTATAAAGCTTAAGAAACAACAAACATCTTTTTGCATTCTTTGCTTTTATCAACAAGCTTCATGCATAAATACTTAATTATTTGCAATACAAAAACAGTAATTATTTTGAATTGCACTGAACAAAGTTTAAGCTTGGGAGGCAAACACACATACACACGTATTCCAGCAAACTGCTAGGGCAGATTATGCATGATACCATCAGGGGCCTCTGCCACCTTTTTAGTGAGCAGCTCCCGTATTTGCAGTAAGACCACCTCCAGCTCTTGGCAATCAGTTGCTAAAGTGATGGCGGTTTCAATCACACTGATGATGTTGATGACAATGATTAAACTGGCTACTTAAAGCAGCTTCTTGATTAAAGTGATATTTAATCCATAATAAATCATGAAAATCTCTCCTGTTTGGTTTCATGAGAGATTCCTTTCATGACACTTTCAAGTGACAAATCCCTATCTTAGTTCCTCCTATTTCCTTCTCATACATGGTATGAGATATTTTTTTGCCAACTTTGGAAAGAAATTATAAGACAAAGGGCAAATAATTCTACAATTTCCATCTTTAATGCAGCTTCTTGCATACAATAGCAGCCTAACATTTCACAATATTAAAAATACAAAAAAAAAAAAAAAAAAAAAAAAACAAAAAAAAAGGAGAGAGAAATTCAATTTTGAGCATTGTGAATTTTGGTCTCCAAGCAGTCTCTCTAACTTAAAATGTGCATTAAGTCATCATCTTATTTTTCTATCATCACTAGATAAAGTAAATAGTGTATCTTATTTTGCTATTTGCTAAAAAATCTATAATATATCTATAATGACCCCTTTCTTCCTCTTGTCAGGTAAAGATTACTTGTCCTGATGTGATTATATACGTAAATTGGAACACTATTGTATTAGGGTATCCTGAACCATTGCTCTAATGGGGCTTATTAAATTTCCCTCTCTGAATTATTATTTCTTCACAGTATTCGAAAGACATTAGTAGAAGGTGTTATTTTAGCATCAGAGTACTAACCGAAAGGCTTCAAGAAGAATGAGAGTTGAAGTTACTTCACGCCATACAAAAATAGAAATTTCTGCATGTTTCTGCATTTAGTTCTAATTAGTTTCTGGGAATTAACAGCCCAGTATAGCAATAGTTAACAGTAGCTTTCTAGGACTGATGAATCCATTTAATTCATGAAAGGGAAAGCTTTATGCTAGAGATGCCCACTATATTGGCTCAGCTACTTTGGCAGGAATTAAAGAGTTATTTGAATTAAAAAAAGAAAGTACAAAAACAACAACAAAAATGTATATTGTATTGGTTCATGTTACGGTGAAAATTATCACCAATATATCTATATATTCAATTCAGTTCAAACTGAAGTTCTCAAAATAAGGCATACCCTAGGGAGATTGGCTGCAAACTAGTTATATCTAATAGTAGAATACAGCACGTTAATGGAGAGTGGCAAACAAAAACCTTGTCTCTGCAGAGCTCTGGAAAGGCTGCAGAGCAAGCACGGCTCACACAGGACAGACAAGCTCTTCCCTCTACACGTAGGGCTGGCCTGGTGTTGCAATCAGTCATCGTGTCCCTGCTTCACAGGGACCTGCTTTGGTCACATATTGTTCACTACAGCAACATCAACCTTCCTCAGTCTGCCAGCTGCAAAGAGGAAAACGTGTCCAGAAACTGCAGTTTTCCATAAAACTCTTCTTTAGCAAATTACTACTGCTATGGCAACTCTCTGCGTAGCAGTGCCTTGTCAGGGAATCATCTCCATGGTTTGAGAGGCATAAGTGAATTCACAGAGGCAGCAGAAAAGATGCTGCACCTGGGCATCTTCCAGGGATCTCCCAACAACATCTCAGCCACCGAAGCGCAGAGACCTTTGCCTGGGGGCTGCTCTTCCAGGAGCTGATGAACACCAGCACCCTTCGAGTTCCCAGGAGGCCTGGCCAAAACCAGAACCGTGCTCATTTTTGAGACCTGCATAGCTGTCACGTCTGTTATCACTCATGTAAATCATAGCCTAGAATAGCAGCACTATTTTTAGAAGAATAGCAGTAAACTATCAAGTACAACACAGAGAAAAAGAGCAATAGCACTAGGTACCACATGAGAAATTCCGAGGACAAGTCAAGACTTTACATCAGTACTGGAAATAAGCAGGGGGACATATTGCAGAATACATAATCCAGAATTTTGTTTTAATTGTTAGAGAAAGCCTTTTTTTCCTATCTTCTCCTCTTGCCCCACTACACTGAGGAGCTTTCTAAATAAAGAGAGAAATGGTAAAAGACAGTGAAAAATAAGAGACATGTAGGATGATGCAAGACAGGCATATGTCTCCTCACAATATCCAAGCTGACCCTAGTATCAGTGCAGTGCTCTGCCATTCAAGGCCATAGGAAATTAAGGAGAGAAAAAAAAAAAAGAAAATAAATAAATAAAATCTTCCCTAAATTAGACCATAATATTAAACCCCAACCACTACTTTCAGCCCAATTTTAAAAACAAAACATAAAATGAGAAACTAAACAGCCTTATCAAAGAAAAATCTTTTTTTTTCTAGCCATAATAATGTAGTTTTCTCTAGTCTTCTTTATTCTTAAAAGAAACTAGCTTTACTGCAGAACATCACCTTTATAATGGAGTAGTCAATCTATGTCGCACATGGCAGCTCAAGCCAGCTGCTGCCAAAGTGATTGCTTACAAGGTACAGATGTGAGCACAGAACACCCAGGCACCACAATCACAGGCTTTATCTATAAATCCCTCTTTGTTTTCATACTCAGGTGTTTCTGCTGAGCAACACTTTTATTTGTAGCCACATATTTTTCTGGTAGATAAATGATGAGGGGAGTGAGCTTTCTTTCCAGGGTAGATTCCTCCCTCTAGCTTTCTGAATAGGTCCCTTTTACTGACCTTTATCTGTCCTTCTGGCTCATATCCACTTGAGCATAGAGAAAGTTCCATGAGATTTTGTTCTTTAAAGTCTTCGTTAAACCAGAAAACATCTCTTGGGGTCTGCACTTAGTTTAGGTGAGTGTTGTGCTTCCCTTAGGCTTCCTCTCTGATTCACTTTGCTACACACAATGAGGGCTCCTGAACTACCCACCTTTTTCTACCAACTTTCCTTCTGTGCAAATCCTTACAAATCACAAGTAACAATACTTGTGAATAACATAAAAATTGAAAACCAAAACAAAAAAGCTACAAAATTAACAGAAAAGGGGTAAAAGCACCTACAGCTTCACATCTCACTATATTGAGGAACTTGGTCATGAGAAACAGAAACTCTGTTGCTCAAGCAAAGGACATATCCAGCACCCAAGACATAAATGCAGATTTCAAAACATTATTAAATCAGTCACAATACCTTCATTTTAAGGTGCAGTGCTACAAAGAACTTCATGATTATCCTTACTTCTTCAGCTGTGATAGTTTGGGAACACTTCCCAAGTAACTAAGCACTTGACGGTAGGTCACAGGTGTATGTGCTCACCAAAGTCCTGGCAAAAAAAAAAAAAAAAAAGCACTTACAATAAGGCATGCCTTTATTTTGCAAGATAGCAGTAATATTCCTGCGAGTGTTTTGGTAGCAAACACTGCCAGCATTTGCCATTGCAGCAAAAAAAAGCTAACTTTTAAATATAGCTGGTAGAGGTACAAAGTCATGTTTTTAGCAGTTTGCTGTGAATCCGTGAGGAATATAAATTGCAGGACTTAAAAAGGTCTGAGGAAAGCTGCAGATGACTGTGTACGAGGGATGGTTTGCGGTTGTAGGACATGGAGCGTCACAGGAAGCTTCTGAGGCCGTATAGTAAGTACATGTCAGAGTCTTGCTTCAGAAGGTAGTCTTAATTAATAAGCTTTTAACGTCGGCAAATGGCATTGCATGTGCGCACAAAATTTTAGTATGAAATATGACTCCTAACAGGCACTTTATGAGCCACTATCGCTGCATGCCTTTCTCCTTAATTTCAAATGGCGCCCTGAGGGTAGCCTTGCTGCCTGCCACCTAAGCCGCCTTCCAGAGCAGCCAGGCCGTGCAAACGGCTGCTGAGGCGCAAGCTCCACGCCCTTGCTTGGGAAAGCGGCGACAGAAACCGGCCCGTCAGCCTCGGGGACGGGGAGGCTGAGCGCACACTCCCTCGGCGGCGGGGCCGAGCCGCCCCGGGGCCGCTAACGGCCGCGGCCGCGCGCGCGGGGAGCCGTTAGGGCCGTGGGGCGCTGTTGGAGGCGGCGCGCGCGGGGAGCCGTTAGGGCCGTTGGGCGCTGTTGGAGGCGGCGCGCGCGGGGAGCCGTTAGGGCCGTTGGGCACTGGTCTGAGGCGGCGCGCGCGGGGCGGGGTGGCCCCCGGCGGGAGGCGCTGCTGCCCTGCGGGCCAGTCCGTCCTTTCCTCCAGCCGCCTGTTGCACCCGCCTTGGTTCGAAGTTCTCCCTCTCGTCTTGTCGGAAGCGCCAGGGACGGGGCTTGATCTCCTTGCAGTGAGGTGGGAAGACGTTTTATAAGGAACTTGTGCTTTGTCTTTCCTCGGCCTCCGCAGTCAGCACTGCTGCCTCGCTGCCTTGCTTGCCTCGTGAATGTGCAGTTTTGTCCCTTAGCGTTTCGGCATGGCTCACTGAGTGTGCACAAAACTGAGAGGCTTACAGGGGAGGCTGGAAAGGGGGACTTGAACAGCAGAACACTTGAGCTTTTCACCTAGATGTTTCTGTACGTTGAAACGCAAGAGCCTCATGGCTGTAGCTGTTGCCTGCTGTGGACGAGCCTGGCTGATCCTTGCACCGGCAGTGGTCATGCAGGTGAGCAAAGCTGTTGTCCTCCAACAGGGCAGTGTTGTCCCTCTTTGCAGCCACGTTAGCAAATGAAAAAATCTGCCTAGAGAGCGTAGGTCACTGATCGTAATACAGTGAGAACAGCACTTAAGAAAGAAAGGGAAAAAAAAGCACTGGATTCAGTTACATGTGCAATAAAACTCTTTTGTGAAAGTAAGTACAAAAGTAATCCTGTTCAGCTTAGTTTATATACATGCATAAAAGTCTAGTCAATTGAAGTATAAAAATGAAACAAAATACAAATTGATCAACACTATTGTTATCTTCTAAAACTGTGGACAGGAAAGAACAGCTCCATGAAATGGAGGCCGAACACGGAATTGTAACATTTCCTGGACTGTGGAGTGGCTGTTTTGCTAGAGCTACTTCCTTTTAACCACAGTCAGTTTCAAAGTGGGTTTTGTTTCCAGTTAATATAATCGCATAACAGTACACACTGCAGACCCCTTGAAATATACTCGTTACAGGCACTGTGATTATTTTTCTGCCTTGTCTCTGTTGAAGCCTATTGAAACGTAGTTGAAAATACACAGCATTATCCCCTTCAGCAGTTTAGCCTTTCTGTTTAAGTGGATGCTTTCTCTAGCTATGTAGATGAATTAAATTGGGGAAATCATTTTTGTGTTCTAAAAAAAAAGTTTAGAGCTTTACATATCTATTATTCAAAAGCTCCAAATCCAACTCAAGTGTTTATCGGTGATTTTATTGACAGCAGAAGTGATTTTGTGGATGTGCTAGTTCTCTTAAGTGAATGGTTCAAGACTTTCAGCTGCTAAAAAGATTTCACAAGACTCACCT
Source organism: Crypturellus soui (assembly GCA_032275445.1). NCBI lineage: Eukaryota > Metazoa > Chordata > Aves > Tinamiformes > Tinamidae > Crypturellus > Crypturellus soui. The sequence goes on along the minus strand of JAUBNY010001121.1, from coordinate 438,605 downwards.
TATGTAATAAAATGCTCAGACTTCATATCCATATTAGGTGCTTTCATGCATATATACAGATCAATTTTAAGGTAAATGTAACTTTATGTGGTATGGGAACCATCTAGTGATGCATAAAAAATTATGAAATCAAGAATAACTCTGTTAAAATGAAGCTTCTATGCATTGACTCTACTTGATTAGAACATAGCAAAAAGTCTGAAACTTTAGATTTGTGACTATTAAAATTAATCCTGGGAATAAGTCATTCCACTTTCATTTCTGGACATCTTAATGTCTGAAAATCTATTTAATTAATATATCAGGCACATGATCTGCAAAAGCAGTTTTCCCCTTGCAGTTTTCCAACTACAAGAGCTGGACATTCACAGTGACTAAACAATGTTTCCATTACCTTCAACTTTTAGTGCTTTTAATATGATCAGTTGCTCAAGATTGCATCCGCAGACAGCACAGAGCAATGTCTGGTGTTTTGTGATCTAATTAAGGAAGGCACAAAGCACTGTAACCGACCATCTACCCACAGCGACGGAAAGTTGCCCGTCAATAACTCTGAGCCTTCTTAGAGCACTGCTGTTTGCACAGTGATGTGTTCTCATTATTTTCTGAAGCCATCTAGGAATAGTTTTGAGTTAATATTAATGCAAAATTAAATTTACTTTGTGGGGAAATGAAAAACAAATCTTGGTTGCTATTCTATACAGGGTTAGAGAAGAGCCTCTTTTTTAAAGAACTATAGTTTGCGTTTCATCCCAAGTCACCCTTTTTCTTTCACCCTAGGCCTAATTTGCATCCTTAGCTTAGGAGAGCTCTTCTATCATGTGGATCAAGGCTGCAAGACCGCTTGCCTTGGCCTCACAATATGGAGCAGTGCCTACAAGATTTAAGAAAAGACTCCTTTGCCATGGTTATACAGCAGCAGGAAGCAATGTGGCGCTTTGTGCAACTCCCATACCTACAGATATAGGGTGGCGCTTTCTATCTAAAATAGAAATGTGTGTTAGTGAAATCAAACTGAAATGCAAGTTAAGGAGAGTGGTAAAAGCTATCTTTAACTCTGTGAAACCTCCAAATGTGAGACAAACCACTGACCAATTTGAAAGCAAGCTACTGGTTTATATAACATTTCTGCAGAGATATGTAACCGGACCCATACCCATTTTGGCAGTACTTACCTGTCTAATGATTGTTAACACTAGTGATTTCTCTAGAAAGGTTGTTGGTAATTAGCCCTTCCTTATGCCCCTGCCTCCTGTGCAGCGAATGCAGAACGTCTCTCATTTGCCTTAACCTTGCTTCGCTATTCAGGATGTTTTAAGAAGTTCTAGGTACACTGGCACTTGGAAGAAAGAAGGTCTTTCTTAAAAAGAAAGTCAGACTAGTTAAGCACAAATACACACACAAATTGCTTGGAATAATCCTCACCTAATTCTAAAGAAATGGTCTCCTGAGCTCTTTTGAGGGGAAAAGAAGCTAGCACACTTAGCTAAAGTGAAAATGTAGAGACTGAATTTATGCCTTCACTACGGAGAACATACAAAGAAGCTTCCTGGAAAATTGTATTTGAAAGATAATTTTGTTAAGCAAAATAGAAAATATGAAAGATCAACCTGGCTGCCCTCTTTCACAGTCCCCATTTAAATGTGAATGCATATGATTGCTGCAGCATAAATATGGAGATTTTTGCATGCAGAAATACATAATTCTGGCCTGTGAGACTCAGCTCTGGTAGGTACAGTTAGAACAGCACATACAAAAGTTAGAACTGAAGTTAAATTTACAGTTACTCTGTTAAAGACAGATCTGCAATGGCAGCTTTAAAAAGACTCTGGCAGCTTCATCTATGCAATAATCAAGAAGAATATGCAATGAAGTATAAAAATGAGATTAGCTGGAATTAAGCTGCTATAATGCTGTTCAGAAGTTATTCTTATGGACAGAGACACTTCTGCATGGATTGTTCTAGTAACTTAAAGGGTTGTGATGTAACAGGTCAGTTCAAACCACGAACCAGGGCTTCAGAAACTGTGGATTAGCCCAGTGTGCGGTACTCAGTATAATCTGACAGTTCACTCCCATATGTTTTTGGTCTAGATTATTTTATTACAGTTTAGTGAGAGAAGTACACACAGAGTTCAGTTCTGACAGCTGCATTTCCATAAAGTCACTGATGGAATAGCTGCAGATGTGCTGGGAACTAAGGGAGACCAGTACCAAACAGGAGCACAGCTTCTTTTCATGCAAAAATGTGGGTGTTATTTAATTCGGTCAAATGCTGAGCCAACGTATAGTCCTCTGTGAGACTGTTTTTGAGTGAAACAACTGCCACCTGTACAACACCAGAGTGTGACCTGGCAGTCCAAGGCAGTCCGTATTTTCACACGTTCTCATCTGTGATAAAAGCCTTCTACCTACTTCTCAAAACACTTCCCATTGTGCACCTTTCTGTGGTGGTATGGTAATATTGCTCTTAGCTGCTGTTTGTTCATCAAGAATATTCAAAACACAAATTATTCTAGGACATTCACATTCAGTGGATTGTTCAGAGCTTGATGTAAATTGATTTTTGAAAAAAGTCATCAAGGATGCAGAGCTCTTTTCTTTTTTGGGCATACTCATTTATTCTCTTGAAGGGATTAAAATAAGCTAAAGCAATTGAATTTCACTTTATTCAGAAAACCCAAGTGAAACCTATACTACATTTCTGTCCTGCTTGTATTGAAGTAGGCAAACTTACCATGGCCCTGTACAGGAGTAAAGTTTACATTATGAAAGGAACATTGTCTTAACGTATTGACACATAATGAAAACTCCAATCCTGAATTTCTTATAAGAGGTCTTAAAATTATAACTGACATGAAATATAAAATGGCCTGAGTATTCTTTTACTTCCACACTGAATCTAGATAATCTTCGTGTGCTACTGTTGTTTCAGAAAAAGCATGTATCTATGATTTTATTTTTGACTTTTTTGAATATTTATCATATTATTTGCATTTTTTCCACATATTTAAGAACTGAGAGATCTCATTCATTATTCTTTCAAAACAAGACATGCATTAAAAATATAATATTTGCCATATAACTTTTTGACTGTTTCATGAACTTTGGCATTATTAGTATTACGTAATTCTATATAACGCCTGTTAAGGAACTAACCTTTGGAGATATTTTAGTATCAATAACAGGCAGAAAGCAACTTTTGAAACAATAACTCAGGACATTTCAGATGAATTGTCTTTGGTGAAAGAGTCACAGACTGACTTACTAGCAACACTTTATGTTGTTAATCATTACAGAACAAATACTGAACACTAATTCTCTTTCTGCATAATTCATTCCTTCACAGGCAACAACATACAAGTGATCAATACATTAATTTATGAGAAAGCATGAGAAGAATTGAAACAAAATCTTCAGCATTGTGGAGTTAATATTCAACAGACTGGGAAACTGGCTGATGAGTTGTTCCCCTCTAAAATGAGCTTCAGTTCTGACTTGCCAACACAGTAGCAGAGAAGGCTTTACCCCACAACCTCCTGGATTCATTACTTTAAGGTAAATGTTTATACTGAAACTATTGCACACAGCATATATAGCATACAGTATAACACAGACAGAAAACTATCAGTCTGGGGAGGAGTAACTTTGTAAACACTATCTCCAGCAGTATGTTTGCTTACAGAGAAAATGAAATATTCCTGACCTGTAGCTGTTTTTTATGCTGACCTTTAATCACTTAAAAAATCAGGTCGTGCAAATGTTATTATCTTGTAAAGTATGCATATAAGCAACAGGACTTAATGTATGGGAGATCAAAGCCTCTGAATTCTAACAGCATTCTCATGTTGGACAGGAAAACATGAAAAGAATTTCTGACTGTGTAATTTGAAGTGTTAGAAAACTAGTTATGAAAGAGTGGTAAGAAAACACATTACAGCACAGATTACATAAATCCTATTTCTAGGGAAAGGTTTCTTCCATTAGGTCTACTCACAGCAGAGAAACATAAGCCTACAAAATCTTGAATGCAAATAAGTTGCTGAACCACTGTAAGTTCAGTGATGACAGTAAAATTAGAGAGGTCAGTGTGGAACTTGACCTTGCAATGCAAGAGCAAGGAAAAAGGATAGTGGCACAGACTTTAGTTAGTGTTAAGGAAAACAGAAATATAAATTGCACATAGGTCTCATCTTCAGGGAGTTACAAGAAAAAATTATTAATGGCAGAATATTCATGCCACTTACATCCATTATGTCCTATATGTTATTTACATTCTGCAGTCTTCAGTAAAAGCATATTCATTATAGCTGTAAAATACAGTAGTTCCCTTATAGCAAAGAAACAAAAAAGTAGCTTTAGTTATATTTTTACTTTATCATTTACCTGGAAAAAGAAAATTTTTCACAAAAATAGCAGCGTGGCATACTAGGAAATCATTCCTTGTATGAAGGACTCCTAACCAAAAAGGATCCTCTTAAATCTTTTCAAGAAAATAAGTCAAGAGTGCAACCCATCAGTGTAGTGTTATCATGCTGTCCCTATTGTGGACATTAGAAATGGTGCTATAATAATAAAGAATCAAAACATATATAATTTCCTTTGTTCCAATTCACAATAGAAGAATCAAGATTTGGGAATTTCTGCCCTTTTTACTAACTCAGTCATTAATAATTGGTTTCAAGTTTTTGGTAATTTCAATACATACACAACAATATAGTTGTATACTTTTAAAGTGAAAGCAGGTTTTACATTCTGCAGCATCCACACTGCATGATTGTTTCCTCATTTCCTGGTGATTTCCACAATTTTAGCCTAAAATAGGAAGCAATGGAAGTGCTTCCCACTTCCACTAATTTTGTGACTGTATTTCTTACATGTAACTTACAAGTAACTTTTAACTATCATTCTCTATAGCCCAATCCAATAATTGTAATCAGAATGAGCGTAATTATCATCATCATATTAAGTAGTTTACTGCTGTTACAGTTACTTCCTTTACCTCTTTTGATGAACTCTGCTATTTAAAAAAAAAAAATCTTGTTCCATGTGGTGATTTGACAGCATCAAGTCCAACACCTGAAAACTGAGGGTACCAATTATTTTCATGCGGGTAGTCATCAAAATAAAGTTAGGATCATTTATACCCTCAACAAGAGTATAGGATAAAGAACTACTTTACTATTCTATGAGCTTGTCTTTCTTAAAAATTTGATCTAAGAATCAGGCATCTAGGTCAAGTAAGGGAAGAGAAATAGCCCTTAAAAATATATGGGACAATAGATAATGCGATTATAGACCTGTCAGGTTACTAAAATGAAATAAAAAAAAAAAAAAAACACACACATAAGCTCAAAAATATATGCTGAACATTTGTAGCTTTTTTCCCCTCTACACATTGCTTAAAGATGAAGTGCTCCAAGTTACTTTCTTTTATATTCTGAAATTGGACATTTTAAATTTATGCCAAGATAATAAAACTGAAAGTAACAGAGTAAAGGTCAGTTTTTATCAGCTCATTGTTTGCCCAAAGGAAAAAACAGTTTACAAGAAAAATTGTGTTTTACTGAAAGGCAATTCACATATATGCCAATTTCTAAAGCAGCTTTTATTTCAGGTCTGTTCCTACAAACTTAATTTTATTTACTGGAGCTAGGGCTTTGACAGAGCCCTTTTTTGTATTAATTGTTATAATTTATTCTAGAAGATCAAGAAATGTCTAAAATGAAATTGAAGGAAGCTATGGATGATGGGGAAGAGGAAACCAAATTATCTTTTTTACTTCCATTAGAAGTAGACATGAGTTACCTGACTGAACATTTGGCTTTAGGAATATATTGTAATACACACCTCATCATAAGCACATGCCATACTCCCATTAGCTTCACCATTTAAACCAGAGCCTTCATAGTGTTTTGATGAATAACAGCAGATTTAGCCACATGTTTAATTTGGTAAATTCATTGCTGTTAGATCTCAGTCAATAATATTCAGCCCTTCTAAGAGGATAGCCCTGACAAACCTTGAACTATATTCTATTGAGGATGCTTGCACATGAATATGATTTTCATAAACAAACAAAATAAAAAAGCAAAGATAGATAGCTCTATAAAACAGTGTTGAAAACCTACATCATGCAATAAGCTACTAATGTTTGTGATGCTATCTTATACATTGGGTAGAAAAGATTGGGGACATGATTCTCTATTAAGTTATTATTACTCCATTGACTACATCAGCTGAGAGCTGGGCTAGGCTAAATACCAAAAGCACTCTGAATACCACAATCCTCATGAACTAGTTTATTAAGCTAAATATGTTTTTTCAGGAATTTAAACATTTCAGCTTTGGTAACAACATTTCATGATGTTACCAAAGGGTTTTTCTATGGTCAGTATTACTGAATGCACCCATACTTACCCACATTTACTACTTCAAATGTTGGGATCATTCTGCTAACCAATACTTAATACTTGAGACTTGAAAATACTAATACTTAAATACTTGAGACTTAAAAAAATCTATTTAGAAGCAAAAAAAAAATAGTCAGGATACACATCATCTATATTTCATAATTTCCACAATATTAACATTAAGCTGAGGAGATGTAGGCTTTTTCTGATCAGTTTAACTATTTAATTAACTGTTCTCCCAGTTTACTTGAGCGTAACACTGCATGAATTTTCAACCAGACTACACTCAAACTTCATAAGTCATATATATGTTTAATTATGTGACAAGTAAAGTACTGAATTCAGAGTTTTTTTAAAGGGAATTACAGGTTGTTTTCAAAGCTAGGCAGAGATGTAATCTTAAGACTGAGCTAGATTCTACGCTGACTTGCATTCCTCCTGGTCCACTCAGTTCAATGGGACCATATAGTTCATACGTAAAGCAAAATTTGCCTCAGTTAAAGTACAACTTTATGAAATCTTTTGTGCCTTTGACAAATTTAAATTGCCAAACTTCAGAGAAAACATTGTTCCATTCACTGTCAACAGGATATTCCACAGGGTGAAGCAGTTGTATTACAGAAACAGACAAATCGCATCAAGGCTACCTATTTTGATGTTTTAAAACCTTTTTCTTTTCCTCTGTAAACAATGACATTTTCAGTAGGCTCTGAAGTAACAGTCTTAACAAATAATACACTAGTCTGTCATGTGGTTAACATCTCTCTATTCAAACATGCCAAAAACTGAATAGAACAGTTAACATATAACAGTCACACATCCTTTGCTGAATACAAGATCGCATCTCTAACAGAAATTGAAGATTCCTCACCAGTTCAGATCTTCATCTGTGAATCAATCAATCAAACACTTAATTGTCTTAAATACATCACTCTTCAACTGTTTCTGGGTCTTCGGGGGGTGTTAAGTAAACACATTCTCTCAGTAAAGCCATTGCTCATGATATAGCTCTTTCTTCAACAGAAATCTTGCCGTGTGTTTCCAATACGTTTCTCAAGGTGAATTTGCCATTTGGTAGGATTTGGGGGCAAGTGGACCTTATATATGGATTGGAAAGATTTCAATTTGAAACATCAGTTTAGGCCAGTATCTTGCACTTTACAGCCGAGAGACCGTCTTTCAATACAACTCACAAATTGCAGAACCAGTGTTTTATAGACTAGCAGTTCTGTCACAGGTGTGTCCACGGGGGGCAGGGGGAAGGGGCTTAGCATGGGCTGTTGTGAGCTCACTTTGCTCATGACCTGAGCTGGCAGCATGTAAACAGCACTCATACAAAAGTCAGGTGTACACAAACGTGTAGCTCAGCTCCATCTACAGTATCTTGCTTTTTAGAGGGTTTATTTGCCACAGTCAGCTCAGTCCATGAACAGTAAGACTGTGCCCAGCCACAATGTGATGTAGAAACATGTCATGAGAGAGCACTCCTCTCAGTGATGCCACCTCAAAATCTATGCTCACTGCACAGAGCTTTGAAGAAGGGAGTCAGAACAAGGTATGCTCCATCCTGGGGCATAAAGCAGTTTGCCCTCAAATATATTTTTATTGAAAACACACAGCAAAGATTACAGCCATAGAAAGTTCTGTAAACAAGACAATTTCATCCACTTTGTCTTAAAACAAACAAACAAAAACTCCCAAATAAGACTTGCTGAATAAGACTTGTGAATTGGAAAATTTTTAATGCCTTAACTGGGGACAAAATAAATGACATACACTTTCAGCATTTCTTTTTCAAATTTACTTGACAAAGGTTAAAATATTGCTTTATTCTGACTCAACATACAACAGCACTCTGTGATCAATTGTGCTATTTTGAGAAGTCTTGAGACATGTGAACTGGAAATTCTGGGGCACATCTAATCAATGCAGTAATTCATTTGCTGCAAAGTAATATTTTTAATACAATCTGTATATATGGTAATTTTCTCTTTTAATCAATCTTCTGACATTGACCTAGGGAAGGCTATTTGGCAATTATTTACCATACTTCATTTTTTCTCCACAAGTAATTTAAGTGGATTTTAAATAATAATAAAATCAGGAATGTGTGTGTCATGGAACCCAATTCATTGCACTACTGACATATGTTACAGTCATATGGGGGTGAAGAGAGTCTCAAAAGAAAAAAAAGGCAAAAAGATATTTATAATGTGCTTGGGATACTGCAACCAGAAAATGGCATTTCTTCTCTAAGGCCTGGATCTCCTGCAGGGACTGATTTGGTGGAAACCGTCTGCTCTTGTACAGCCTATTAGAGTTAGATATGTACAGGTCTGTGAGTCTGCCCAGACTGAACCATCTGCAGGGTTGAAGCTTTTAAAGTTCACAAGCCTAAGCCACGATTAATTAAAGTGACTGGAGAACTGAAAGTGGGAACAAATTAGGGCAACATGAACACATTTCTGCTGGATTTTGATCATATTGTATCTCCCTGATTCATCTCTAAACAACCCATAATAAAAATAAGTTTAAAAAAATACACACACACACTTAGAAGTGCTCCTGGGTGCTTACAAATGCCTTCAAAGTATAACAATTCAGTAACATGGAGGGTTTTGTAACAAACAATGGAGTTTACATTCCCACTGTTAAAAACAAACAAAACCAAACCTGCCATGAAACACACTCTTGCACTTCCAGTTTGTTCCTCTTGCTTTCTTCATGGATCCTGCTTGGACAAGCAAAGCTCAGAGCAGGGTAGAGTGGCTGTATCTCCTGATCCCTGCCTTGTGGCAGGCCCCAGTCCCACAGGACTCTTCCCCAACTCAAACTTCCTCCTACAACTTTTTTGGGTTTACACAGTAAAGTAAGGTTAAGTATCTGATTGAATTAGGGATTTACTGTCATTCTACAATTGGTGCCAAACCACAGAAGTTGGGCTTTGGAATTGGTCTTTGTGGGTCTCTTTTCATGCTATGAACCTGGAGCCAAGAGGTGAAGAGTCGCCCAGGCTCATGCCAGGATGAAGTCCCCCTGATCAGAGCACAAGTCCCTGGTCAGCAGCTGACTATAGCACTACCCTGACACCAACCATGAAGCTAAGGATGGTCTTGGACTTTACTGAAAAAAATACACGTAACCTAAGCCTGCTAACAGCCAAACAGGACAGTTTTAAAATGCTCTGTAACTGAAACTGTATGTATAATCCTGCCTAGAAAGCACTTGATGTAAGCTTCATCCCTCCTGGAACTTTTCTTCCCCTTAAAAAAATATTTTGTTAAAAAACACTATGGTATGAGGGCGATTGACTATTTGGTTTCTTCTAAGTAGATGCTCTTAAATTAATGCATATAAATAATTTGTATTTAATTTCCTCCTTTCTTGTTTAGCAAAGCATCAAATGCACCAATCTCTTATTTCCCCTCCCACAACCCCCACACAAAGTCACTTGGTCAATACTGAGTCTCTTTGTGTTTCACTTTTTAAGACAAATTGTGCCTCTCGTTCTGATTTGGCCACGGGGCTCATGGGCAGAAATGCTGTGTTTTCACTCGCACTGTTCGCTGGTTCTAGGCTTGCCAGTTCGTAGTCCTCTGACCTCCTTGCATCAGTCAGAATTCGGATCTGCTCCTGGACAGTTTCTAGCAATATTTTCACTTCATGTTGTTCTGCTATAAGACAATTACTGACTGGGGAACTCACATGGACAAGTTCAGCAGAATAGGAGTTTTTGCACCACTTGATGCCTGTTACTTCAGGAACGTTTTGCATTTGCATGCAGGCTTCATCCAAGCCTACAGACGGGATGATGGGAACTGAGTTGGCCCTTGAAGATGAATATCCAACCAAGTCCTTCTGATCCACATTATTAAAATAAGGGGTTGTCTCTCTCGAAGGCAGTTGCATATTTATTGAAGTATTCTGAGGAGTTTTTAAAACACTGGATGAATACCTGAAAAGAATAATAATAAAAAAAATGTTGTATATCAAAGCAGGTAGATGCGTAGATGCAGCCAGCAGTAGAAATGTTGCAACTCTGGCACGTATTTAGATAGTAAAAAACGGAAAGCCTCTCCCTAGTTTTAAATATAGAGTTTCACATTAAGTATAATTAAAAATTGTCTATATTTTTATTCAAAGATAAGATGTGTAGGTTTTTTTTGTTGTTGTTAAAGAAATTACCTCATTACTGCAACACAAAATAACGTACAAAAAGTGTTGTTACATTCTTTAAAGATTTCATTTTCATAAAATCCATCATCAGATCAAAGGATTGCTTTTATTTTCACTCCCACTACTGACATTCTTGTAATTCCTTTTTATGGGTACTATTTTAAGAATTTAGTGTCATACTTGTAATATGTACGCACTACTGTGATTTCCTTTCACAACAGTACCCTTGGATACATTCAGACAACTATTCCTGAGAGACAGCTTTTGTAAGTCTACAGAGACATGCACAAAATAAAAATAAAGTGCTTGAGTAGATTAAGGCCAGAAGGGTAGTTAAAAGTTCAACATTTTGTAGAAGGGCAAATATAACATACGTCAATATGACATGTACGTGTAATGCCAAAACTTAGTTCCTATCCAAGAGTAAACACAACTGTCCAGACAGCTATGATCTGGACCAAAAAATATATATAGCTTTGCTATATTTATATATAAAATAAAATATATGTTCTTATATATATTTATTTTATATATATAAAATAAAATATAACTTCGCTAGATTTTCACTCTCACTTCTGCACCTAGAAGGATGCTGCAGCCTTTGTCAGCAGCCTGCTTCCCAAAACTGATACTTAACAAGGAAAACTGTGGTCACTCTCTCATTAAAGGAAGGTTTGCACTCCAATTCACAGTTTTCTTAGAGAATTAAGCCCACATTATTATACAAAAGACAATAAATGTTCTGGAAGTATAAGAAGTAATAAACAGGTTTCCCTCACAAAGAAACAAATAGTAAGAAGGATAATTATTCTTAAAATGCACCCAAAAAAGGTATAAAGTCGAGGCAGGCAGGGTGCTTGTGTGTGTTGTATGTTTGCATAGCTGAACTTGTGCAAAGACACTTCTTAGGCAGCACTTGCCACTGAGTGGATAGCGATAATGATAATGGCTCTTTTTTTCCCGGCCCCCACTCCGCCAAAAAAGTTACACACACAGTCGACTCCAGTCTTACACTCCATAAAGCCAATTCCAGTAGTTCTTTAAAGTACAACTGTCTTCTCACAGTATAATTTCATTTACTTCACTGCACTTAGTCATGACTTGCACATTGTATCCCATCTCAGTTCCTTCTAGTTTTACACAGAATATGTATATATTCTGGAAAGTCTTTGGAAATCAATGGAGATATGTAAATATTATGTAAAATAGCTCAGCAATTGCAGAGGACTTCAAAGGCAATTGTAGATGCTCAGAAACACTGAAATTCAAACTTATGTTTAGCTGAAACCTACATTCAATCAATATTCTACTAAGCTGAAAGAAAAAGGAAAAATGTCTGATCCTTTGTGCACTGACAAAGAGAAACCAAGTGAAGGGGTCAGTCTTCAGTGTATAGCAAACACGCCTTGCAATATGCATTTTAAAAACACGAAAGCTGATCTCCTGAATTATTTTCATTTACAGTGCTGATGGCAGAAACAATGCAATGCAGAGGTCACAAGAACTGTAAATCATAGCATTGCTGAAGAAAGGATCATTTACAAAAAGTAACATGTAGCAAATCACTTCCAATTTGTCTGCTAACTCCTTTTACACATTTAGAAAGGCTAGAAAGAGCAGCCAGCCAAATAAAAACATATTACCTTCAAAGAGCCAAAATGCTGAAAACAATCTTCTGCTTTTAGTACTATAAACCCTGAATCCACAGTTCACTAAAAATGCTGCAAGTACTGTAATGACAAAGCACAGTAACTAACAAATTGCTTCACTTTGGTTATTTTCTTACTTACCGTTGACAGGGTACTGTGTCCTGGTCTGTCATCCTTGACTCTTCTAGCTGCTGATATGCTGGTCCTGTGATTCCATTGAACCTACCCCGAGGTAAGGGAGGAGTCCTCCGAAAGGCATTTTTATGTAGAATTCCACCTTTTTGTCCTGGACTGCAGCATGAAGACATGCTTCTAGGAAAAAGAGCAGAAGTACAGGAAAAGTTAACAAAGCAAGATCATAACTTCTGCAAAATAGCTTCAGAATTAATAATACATGGATTGTTGTTTTGGTAAACTTTGGTATTCAGTCCATGATGTTAGTAGAAATTCTCTATGGAAATATAATGTTACAATTCACAGTTGGCTGTTGTTTACTCCATATTTAATAGATCAGCTTCCTTCCAGGATTAAAAAGAAGTGATGGGTAAATTAAATGTTTTCTTATATTTAATGAGGAATGCTTCTTTTTTTCTACACTACATACATAATTCTTAGTATGCAGTGTTGACTCCTCAGAGAGTATAAATAGCATAGGCCCATCATATCTAGCTGAGCTCACAAACATATCTTAAATTTAGAGCCCATTATATAACCTAGCAGTCTAGGCGGTTCTGCTTGTTGATCTGATGACATTAAACTGGGAGAAAATATTTCAGTGAAGCTGATGAACTCCCAGCTTAAAGAAGCCAACAAAAATGTTTTGCACATTGGACAAGATTTCAAGATTCTCATAGCTGAAATTCTCCTTTTATATAGACTGCTAAATACTTTGTTGTTTTTTTTTATGTGATGCAATACAAACTTTTAACAGGATAAAATCAAGTTTAGGTAATTTTTTTTTGACTTATCCTAGAAAATAGCATTTAAAAAAAATTAACATTCTTATAGCATTTTTGCAGAAGAACAGATTTTTCCATTTTGGGCAAGAATTGTTTCTGAAATTCCCATAGTTTTATTATAATAATGACACATTCAATGCTTGCTAAAGCACCAGTAAGGGAATACATAATAATCATAGAATCATAGAATGGCTAAGGTTGGAAGGGACCTCTAGAGGTCATCTAGTCCAACTCCTCTGCACACGCAGGGCCACCTAGAGCACGTGGCACAGGACCTCATCCAAGTGGGTCTTGAAGATCTCAATAATAATGGCAAGATGTAATCTATTTCTAGTTTTAACAGGTCACAGTACTACACAGCATGACTAGCTGTTCCCTTTCCAGATACTCCTATTTCTCCTGACATCTCCCAGAGCTTTGAAATACATGTATATTATTTATTACTCTGTCACATCATTAATGATGTTTTAATATAGGTTTTGTGGTGCATTTTAAGAATAATTACCTTTGGTTATGTGAATACATGAATTTTTCATACAATTCACTTGCGCAAAACATTGTTGGTAAATTTGTTTCTATTTTCCCATAACCTGTCCTAAATGCGATCTGCATTTTATATCTAGTGGGAACTTTACTTATGGTTAGGTCCATGCTTACTCCTGGAACAATTCTTACTTGGACTAAGTATCTCAGAGAAACTCCCCTGGACCATGCCATTTCCATGAAATCTCCCCTTCTGTCCCCAAAGTCAAAACATAAGAAATTCAACAGGCTCAATCCTACTTGCTTAGACAACAAATGTCCCATCTTGTACTTTCCTGCTTCTTTTTTATTTTTTTAATGTTGAACTCGAGTATTAGCCTTTTAATCTTGAAGATGAGTTTCAAATTGTGAGTTACAATCCATATTCTCTATAATAAAATTTCTACCACATCATAAAGTAGTCAGCAATCTCTGTGCAGGAGATTCTGTGGGTTATTACAGCACAGAATCTTAAAAGAAGCAGTTGAATTAATAAATTCCTCATGAATAATGGATTTTACCTTTTTTATTGGTTGCAGTATATCTGTCAGCATACTAGAAAAGTCAGCAAACTGATTACACTCATCACACTTTGGACTGAAAGTATTTGTGACTAGAAAGGTATTGTTTAATTGTGGTTGGTTTGATACTCTTGTGTTTCTCCTCCGCTGGGTGAGTGCACAGAGTCTTCCATCTAAAGACGCGCACGTGCACTAAGTTCTGCACTTGCAACAGGGCTCACTGCAACAGGGCTCGTGCAGGTAACCTGAGCTAATTGCTAACCGCAGCAGCAAGGACTCATACAAACTCCCCAGGTGGGCTTCCTCACCTTCCATTCAAATTCACATTGCTACATTTTTACTGCTAATGATGCAGGACTCAAGTGAGATGCAAGTGAGCAGGCGTGTGTTAACATTATGCTGCAATCACGCTAGCTCCAGCACTGGCAGAACTTGAATGACTGAACTGTTCCTAATGTGGTGTGCTTATGCTTCTAATATTTCTAACAGAAAAAACAGGTAAAAAAGAACAAAAAACATCGGTGGGCATGGACAAGACAAATTTACTAAAAATGCCAGGAGTTTTTTGAAGATTTTTTTTACAGCAAGTTCCTTTCTTGAAGCACCAAAAATAAGGATAGTAAGAATTCCCTAAAATTTTTAAAAGTGGCTCCACCACAATAACTTTGTCCATTTCCACAAAACTGTCAAAGCACACTATGAATATCTGCATATTCTTCCTCCAGAAGTGTTAACACAGGCCCCCTCAGGCGCACCTACTCTGTTTCTCTCTCGAAGCATTCCTCCCTATAAGGCAAGCAACGTCTTTCAGATTTCAGACAATTTATCCTTCCAGTTTTCATTACAATTTCTTAGCCATGCATTCCTGTCTCACTGGGTAAAAGAAGCAAGCACAGTAGCTGAGCTGTCCATTAAGCCCATTATGGAAAGCTATAGATAAATTTTTAAAATCTTTTAATTAATATGGACATGAACAACAAAAATTGAATATTTTTGAACTGCTTCACAAGCAATTCATAAACTATGGAGAAATATAGTTCTGATGAATAACTGAAAAACAGTTTGAAAGAACTAATTCAACTATCTCTACACTAATGAAGAAATTCCAGTTCATCCTTGCAAACAGTTTCACGTGTTTTCTTTAGGTTGAGTAACTAAGTGAAAACAATTTTTTGCTCATCAGGTGGCATATTCTTTTCTCAAGGTACAAGCACAACTCCAAGTGCAGCTGAATGTGTCCATGAATAGGAAAAGATGGATCACTTAGAGCAACTGGGAATCATCCTGCACCTCTTTTTAGCTTGCTCCCAAACCAAACTGATTACACATCTCATTATAGATGAATTCAGTCAGAACTGCCTTTGTTGAGAGAGACATGAAAAGCTCTGACACTTGAACTGTGTTCCACTTGTTAACACTTTCAATGGGATCAAATTTATTGCAATTTATTGCATCGGGCAACTAAGCATGTAACACATGATCCAAGCATTTGCATACAATTGCATATATTTTTAAACAGCCAACATTTCTGTGGTACACCGAGTCAGAAGCAGCAAAACTAATCTGGGAAGCATCTGAATGTCAAACATCCTACTTCTACAGCAAGCAATTGATTTCAGAGATGAGGAGAACCACAACAGGTAGAACAGATCACAAAATACTTTACAAAAATTGAAGAAAAAATGTGGCTCTAGGATTGAGTCATTCATTGTCTTGTAAAAATATATGTATAGAATCCTATATACTAGAGTAAGTTTCTATAGCATTTTACCTTTGGATGGTGAAATGAACCTACTATGTGTATTAAAAACACAAAAGATCAAAAATAGACCTTATATGTGATGAAATTCTTGGGCAATCATAATTCTCCTTTCCAGAAAATGGCAAGAACCTAACTCCTCTTCTCTTTGCTGTTGAATAAATGTAATGAAGCTGAAGATACACTGCTTATAACCATGGTTGTGTGTATACCTGTATTTCATATCCCCTCTTTTTTTTGCCTCATCAGTTACAGTTTCCTTTCTGATGGAAAACAGCACTGCCACTGTTTTTTCACCTCATCTTTTCCTTGTTGCCATTCATTCACTTTGTAACCCCACCTTCCCTGTTTTTCCACACTCCATGCATGTCCTGTGCCGTCAATTAGATATTCCACAGAAAGATGCTACAGAGTAGGCTAGTACCAAGTTCTCTCTTCTGGCATTTTTACCAGCTCAAGCTTTGTACATCTTGTGTTAAATGCAAGCATTCTTCTATTAGTGCAAGCCTCCGTTATCCATAAGCTTGCCCTTAAAAAAAAAAAAAAAGAAAAAGAAAAACAACAACACTGCCAAGCTAAGATACATGAGTATAATTCAGAAAGAGAAAGATGCAAAGCTGAGGAAGAAAGGTTCTAAAATCAATTAGATATATTCTGGCTCTATACTTGTAAAAATTATACAGTGAGTTGTACAACATTATATACCTTACTCTCTACTAGTAACAAGATCTACACATTTGCTCTCTAAGGCTCAAAGCCTTAGCCACAATCTTTGCTCTTACAGGTCAGTGACTGCACATGCCTCAATGACAGAGCAAGCTGCCAGATGGCCAGTGTCTTCTGATATTCTCCAGGAGTCACATTTTTAGGCTATGTAGATAACTTACTGCAAAGACATATATACAAATAAACTACTCAGACTTACAACCAATTTCTGGTTTTAATAATAAAGTATCTGTAATATCTCTGAACAGAAGTACATCTCAATAAATACCATGTGACAACATCCCTGGAATTCCAGTGAAGTTATATGCGATTAAAATAACACTATGATTATATGCAGATTATATGCCAAAAATCTGTAGTACTAGAGAACTGAGGACTTTACAGTGCTTTCTTCTTGTCTCTTTGCAGTGTCCTACATTTCAAACATTTAAATATTACTTCATTACTTCTTCCTATGTCTTTGTAACCATTAAAAATGCACTGAGACCAAAGATTATTTGAGGAAAACACCTGATTTACTGCTGCACAATGACATATATTTAATAGGTCATGTGTATGAAGTGTTACAGCTGGTCAAATTCTCAGTCTACATGATGGACTGGGATGGCAGCCAGCTGTTTTCACAACTCTCTTTTCCACTTGTAAATGCCAGAGCAGCTTCCCAGCACCCAGCATGTATCTACAATTCTAATTCTATGTCTTCATTTCTGAACCAGTAGCGTTGTTACTTCCATTACATATTCATATATTCAGAAATAGCCTATGCTGGGGCTGATCAGGGATTTTTGCAGCTCCGTGCAAGTGCCTCAGGACTAAATATATCATCTGAATAAAGATATCATACAAGTTCCACTGGTTAGGTATATGCAACAATATGCAAAAGAAAACAGAACAGTCAAAGGTATCTCACTATCACTGAACTCAACCATCTGACATAACCTTATCTTATACTCCCCTTACTGTGCTGATCAGTCTTAAATTCCCAGTCCTAAACCCAGAAAGACTAAGGCTTAATTCCAAACAATTCTTTGAGGCTTCAGCCTTCTCTTGATTTTCAGTTTAAATTTATGGTCAGGAAATATCTATTTGTCCTTGTGCCACCATATTCCTTCATTTTAAATAAGTCTTTTACTTCTCCTCAGGCTTCTCTCTGATGTATTTATAAGTCTTTTCAGTCTTCATTTTATTACACTCAACAAGACAGGCTCTCTAATCCTCTCTATGGAATACAGACTATTCATTCCTCCTATTATTGTATTATCTCATGAAGGCAATTTGAGTCCATTTTAATCATGAGCCCATTTTAACCAGATAATACTTGTGTATTCTCATGTTATATTCAAATTAAGTTACGCCAAAGTCTTATCACCTGGTTTTAATGTTTTTGACTTTCTAATAGAAATGTCTTGACTAATACTTCTTCTTATGCTATTTATCTTTACATCACCTTGAGATTTGGTTTTCTGTGTCTCAGTAGTACATCCTGAGCCTTTTCTTCCTTATTTGTCCCTCAGCTGAGAGCAGAAAATTTTATTAGTTCCTAAATGCATGACCTTGTTATTCAGTTCATTCTTTATTATATCTGCATTCTGATCTGTATTGACACTGTATCTTAATTAATGTCTTCAGCATGTTCCTCCTTTTTTGTGCCAAAATCATTAATGAAAGCAAGAGTCATCTCAAGGCTAACTCCGAGAGCTTCAGAGTGAGCATCATCTCAATTTAACTTCATACTATATCCCTTCTAAAAACCTCTGTACATCCACTATAGTTGTTCTGCCTCTCCTTACTTTCTCCCATTTAACACATAACTACAAGTACCACAAGGAACCCAATATTGACTAAGGTTGTATAGGTCAGGTCTACTCCTGACCCTACCAAAGAAAGCCTTCAATGTAGTGTTGCAGGAACTGCTGCTGATAAACCTCAGGATACATTCTATCCTTTTTTCTATTTACCCAAAGGATCATCTTCCCCACAATATCCATCCTAAAGCTTTGAGTAGTATCTAATTCAACTTAATAGGTCATCAGCGGTAGGTATCATTGTTTCCTCTTCTGAGATTTAGGCACATTTGCTCTGTAATGGAGTGGTGCAGCTCCTATTTTGATGGATTTTTGCTTCCAGATTTAAGAGTCCATGAGCCATTTCCTTCCAGACTTCCGTGATGGACACCAACCAGTTCCTCTTGACTTGAGCACTTTAATCTCTGTATTTTACTTTCACCTTGACTGTAATAGACTATTTCCACATATTCTATTATTGATTTTACCTTTGTTCCCAAATCATCATCCTAACTGGAAAACATTAGATATATTCAAACTTATCTACCTGTTTCATGTATCTTCTCTGTCACATCATGACTTTTGCTTCTTCCTGTATAGTACTCTTCTTATTTATTTGCTAAAGAACATTTGACTATTTTCAGAATCACTCGTAATCCTTAAATCAGAGTGATTTCTGGAAATGTTTCTCTGTGATATGTCTGTTTTTGTTTGTTTTTTTTTTCTGTTTTTTTTTTGCTTCCCCTACGCCCATTCTTTAGCCATTCTTTTTAGTAAACTTCTTCATAAGACCATGCCCCCTTGAATTATCCCACTGGGATAATTCATCCTCATGACTTTCAGGCTTCCTCCGTTTTCATACCTTTAGTTGTTTTAGCTTATCAATATTTGTCCTTTTAAAAATCAATAACCTTATTTGCAGAATTACTTTTGCTTACCCTTTCATTTAATTTAAATGAAATCAATTATTTCATTTTACTATTTTTATGAAGCTGAAATTAATTGAAAATGCAACCACAGATAATTTTCAAGGTTAGAGTAAGTTTATCCAATTTTGACATTTTTTAAGATAACACAATTGCTTCAGGCTCAAAGCCTTTGCTTCTGGCTTTCATCATGGTATTGTCTGAAATGAATCCCTCTAAAATCAATGATGAATGAATCAATAAAAGTTAGTATGACTAATTACCTGCTACTCAAAGGGATCACAAATCAATTCCCATAATTAACAAAATCATAATTTGTTTCTATCTGTTAGAAGAGAAAACACTGGGGGTTTTCTTTTTACAAAATCCAACAACCAGTCTGAGGTACATTTTTGAGCATATTTTATACTTTACAGGAAATATACTTGCTACTTTCCAGCTCTGACAGCAGTTAAGAACTGTTTTACATATACAAGCACATGATACAAGATTCTAATAAGATAATAAAAGTTCATAATTCAGGTGAAATATTTTAAGGTTAAGATAAAGTCTTTCATCTCTATAGTACTCTTTGCATGCAGGTGAGAAAATTGTTACCTGCTAGTCTCCTTGAAATGACTAGGTGATCTCTGTCAGTCAAATTTGTTTTGTATGTACCACTAGAAAAGCAACAATCACAAGCAACCCAAAATTACTTCCCACTTTGGCAGTCTTACTGTCTGGTAAGTGGTTTTATTTAC
The DNA here is from genome assembly GCA_032275445.1 of Crypturellus soui. Taxonomy (NCBI): domain Eukaryota; kingdom Metazoa; phylum Chordata; class Aves; order Tinamiformes; family Tinamidae; genus Crypturellus; species Crypturellus soui. The sequence goes on along the minus strand of JAUBNY010001121.1, from coordinate 418,430 downwards.
TGGAAACAGAGAGCTACTGGTTCTAGGAAATCATCATTCCTCCACTAGCATCCTTGAAAATATCAGTAGGGGAAACAGTTTTAACTGTGGAACATAAAATGCCAGTGCTGAGCAGAAATAAACCAGTAACATGGCATAACAGTTGTAAAAAATAGGGAACTCCAGAGATGCACTGTTTTTTTCCAGGCTTATGTCAGCTTCTGAAGACAGTATACATCATGCTAACCACATTTCCTCTATTTTTAAGTTGCCTTCTTAAAGATGTCTGAGAATTCCAGCTAACATATGTCACTGGGCAGTGGGCAACTGACCTCAAATGAATGAAAAGGAGGAACCTTTAGGACTAATAAAAAAGTTTCTTCTTTTAATCATATGAAATATAGACGAACAAGAATTAGTTATAGATAGATGGAGATCAGAAAAAGAGACTGCAAAACCTCACAAATTTATTTTGAAAAGTATCTAGGGAAAAAAAAGTCACAGAGCAACTTAGGAAGCTGTCATGCAATGCATAAATAAAAGCCTCATAAATCACTGTCATGCTGAAATCTATCGTTTTATAAACAACGGCTTGGTACAGTAAATCCTAAGCTACAAAACTACAAAAGAGGTTCTTTATAAAATCAAGCCAGTGATTCCACATCCTACAGCAAAAATGTTCTAAAGCAGAGAGTCTTGATGCTGTCCATTGCTTGCCATCTGCAAATGTCCATTGTTTGCCATCTGAATTTTTTTTCCCTGATACACAGACTTTGGAGAGCAAATGTATTTAAGATGAGCACTCTGGAATTCTGCATTAGTTCACTGTAAATTTAGTATAGCTCTCTCAGTAATTTCCCTAAGGAATATATGAAGCCTAGAGTTATTCAACTTTTATTTTAAGTGACCTTTATAAACAGAAGAAATATTTTCAGCCTTTAATTTCTTTCTACATTTTAAGCTCAGAAAATGTCTTGGTATGTCACCAAAACAATCTAAACTTTTTAAAGTTAACTGAATGTCACTGTGCTTTTTTTTTTTTTCCTCTTTTCTCTTTTTTCTTTTCCCCCCTTTGACTGAATTGAGATCAAAATGCCATCAAAACCTCAAGCAGAAAGCATTCCAGGAAACAGTTCCATAGTTCATCTATGTTCAGCAAATTAAGCATATATTGAAGTTTGTGGAATAAGGGCCCTAGGAAGTGGATCTCACTTGACATTTTCTTCATACCAAATTAAAGGCTTAAGTAACGTAAATGCAAATAGCATGCAAATATCCCTTCAGGGGTCATACAACACCCTTGTTAGGTTAAGCAAATCACTTATTCAGAAGAGAAAGAATATGTAGCTGACTGGTCTACTGCAGTTGAAATGCCCTGCATTTGCAATTTATACCAAATGCTACAGAATTTGGACCAGAGCATCATGCAATCCCAGACATATTTTTAGTAACCTTAAAAGACGATCCTTGATCTTTCTCTCTAGACTATCTAGTTGTAATTTTGACTTATTTTTCTCATCTTTTTTCATCTCTCACTCTGCTCCAAAGATATTTTCATTGTTACTCCAACAGTAACATTACTTTTACGAGATAGGACTTTGGTTTCTGTTTGGTATGAAAGGGTACGAATGTATATGAACAGAATTCTAATCCACATGGCATCCTGTGATAGGTGATTTTCTTCTTTTTCGCTCTTGGGAACATCTTACATCTCAACTTCTAAAATATGGTTTTCAAAGATTACCATATTTTCATGAATAAGTCATCAGTCCTTTCCAGGGCTTTCTGCTTAAATAAACAGTGAGAAAGGCTGGAAGTCTACAGCCCTGACGGTGTGAGGAGACAGAAGTCACTTGTGTCACTAAGCAGAATCTTGCTTTTAATGGCTTCTCACACAGTTGTTTCAGTCACTGGTCTGGATCTACAATTTTGGTGGTGTTTTTTAATGCTTCCTCTAGGACTTATTTAAAATGTAGATAAAGTCAACAGTCATTATTAAAACGTTTTATCTCTGTGACTAAGAACATGCTTGGCATCTGCCTAATGAAGAGACTGATGTTAGTACCATAGCCCTGACCATGACCCAAACACAATTCTTAATAATCTTGTATACATATACCAAATCAATGACATTTCCAATGCGTCTGCTGCGTTTGCCCCCAGCGCCATCTGCTCACCTGTGTTGCTTGACGGGCTGGGTTCCTCTCTCAGGAGACAAGGCCTCGGGGAAAGATGGAGGGCCCGAAAAACTAGACTCCATCACTTTGTCCCGCATCGGCCCAGGATGCCTATCTGCTTTTGAATACTGTGGCACAGAGGACAAAGTTAATTCATGCATAAAAAGCAAAATATATTAATGAAGTTATTAATTAGAATTCATACCAAAAGGGATAGAAGGTACTCTATTGTATTTTTAAGTTAATCTGTCATTGCAAACAATATATACATTCACTACTGCTATATCCCAGAAGGAAACATTGATTGATACTCATTAGCCCCTTTGCTCCCTCCCCATCCAAATGCTGGTATTACTGACTGCCCTGTCCATAATGAGGGGCAACACGGAGCCCTTTGAACAAAAGCCTGCGTCGTGCCTGAGATCATGAACTGCATCTCAGAGGATGTTCGGCCCCTTCTCTGGCCTTTGGTGGGTTCAGTCAAATTCTGCTTTCATCAAGGTGGAAGAAATATCAATGTTCTTAGCAGCTCCAGGGCAGTATCCCATACGTATGAGAAGCTAACCCACTTTTCCACATAAATATAAAAAATATGTTTTGGGCTACTTGACAATGGCCTGTACTAAAACAAGCTATTTTATTTTTAGGCAATCCATTTCTTTCTGTAAATATGAACTGCTTGAGTTGGTACTTTTATTACTTGACTCTTTATCATCCATGTTATCCTTTCCATAAACAAATATTATATCCTTACAATACATAAACAAATATTACATAAAATATTTTAGAACAAAAACACAAAATAAACTTATTTTAAAAATGATCACATTTTTTCAGTGATATAATGCATATCAGTGATAAAATGCAATAGCATAAACCAAATTAAAAAATTCAATTAAACTGAATTAAAAATGAAGTAAACAATTACAGTACATCTACTCTGGCTTCTTGTAGCCAATTTCTGTTGAGAAAATAACAGATCTAGGAATCCCTCCACATTTTTCCCCTATAGTGTGAAAAATCTATATAAACAGAGCAAAAGTCACTGCGTAAGTGATTGTAAAGGTGTGATTGTGCAAAACTATGAAAGGGACAATATGCAAAACTTTGCCAAATGCAGGAATACAGGTGAAATAAGAAGATACTACATTCTTAATTCTTCCAATTACAATGATCTTAGCTGTCATTTGTAACTGCTGTAGGTAAAATATGCAGACAGAGGCAGGGTTTTTAAGGTGCCTCTGAGGGTTTTTGGCTTTAATAATTACTCTGCCAGCTGCAGAAATGAAACTGACTTTGATTTCTGACCTGAATAAATCAATTTGAGCTACGTAAAGACTAGGTTGTTAGTGAAAGGAAGCTATTTTTTGTCCTTTCTTGTGTTTATACATGATACCAAATTGAAGGTCCAAATGTCTTGTAAAACCATGAACGTGAAGTAAACTGTAAAGGACAATTAGGGGTAAGCTCTGCTGTTCGCTGCATCCAAGGTTAAGGTGGATGTGGGCTGGAAGGGTGGAACGCACCTTTTTTCCTCATCCCTGCTGAGTAAAATACAGGATCCCACGTGCTGTCCAAAAACAATTACTAGTGAAGTATTAACTATATATAAACTCTCTCTCTCTATATGTATATAATTTGGCTTTACCACTCACCTGCTGTACAATTTTGAACGAGTCATTGCACTGTTGTCTGCCTTGTATTCCCCATTCTCACATCATTTAGATCTGCAGATAACTGCTACACAAATGCTACAGAGTAGCTAAACACTGTATTACTAGAGTTATCTAAAATAAACCATCCCTTTTCCCCAGCTTTCTTGACTTTTCTTCCTCACAATTCATCTGCCCCTTCCTTCCCTCCCCCAAAATGAAAAAGTCCACATTTGAAGTTCTATTGAAAGAGAGGTCATACAGGGATATAATTTCAGAAACAGCCAAGAATGGGAAGGCTGTCACCTTTAAATTACATTCAGAGAGGGTGCTTCAAGGAGATAAAGAACCAGTGATTTTCCTAGACGGCCAACCTTGTGCAGAAAAAGCTTTCAGGTGGTGTGATTAACTTCCTTGCAGCTATTTCCATATGTCATATATTTTGTTGCCAACAGTCTAAACAGAGGCCAGTAAACTCAAGTTAGCCGATTTTGGCAGGTTTTTCAAAGCAGTCATGGTAATAAAGAAATGGGAAATTTTCTTTTGATCTTAGCTGACAAGTCACATTGTAACTTAGGCGCAACTGCATGGCAATCTTTAAAAGATTTAACTGTCTCCATCTGGTGCTCAAAATATTAATTGTGTTTCTATCACAGTTACTTGGAACAATCTATTTACCACTAAAATGAACAAAAGACAACAAGACACAAAAATAACTTTTCCCCCCCTAAGTATATCAGAACCTGCAGCCAGCAATGACAAGTTATTTAAACCAAGCAAAAAAGAAAATGAAACCAGATTCTACAGCATGGAAAGTGCTTGATCAAGAAAGAGGTGGGGAGTTTAGAAAGCCCAATTTGCTAGAAAACCAAGCAAGAGAATTATTGTATTGCTACCAAAACACTTGGTAAGAGCAATGGACAAGACTGGCAATGACTCGGAATAAACTCTGGAGGAGCTCTGTTCAAACAGTCGTTTAAGGAATTCTGCTTGAAGTACACGGTATTATCTCATTTGTATCTCTAGCAAAAGGATGGAGTCAATACTGAGAGAAATGGGCTCAGCACTGGTGAACACTATTACAACCACTAAGCAGCAGGATCTCAGAGGCCTGACAAAAATCTAATGATTTTTTTTTTAGCTTACAGAATCACAAGACAAGCAGATGAAGGAATTGGAGATATGATGCATTTGGATATGGGAAGGAAAAGCAAGTGATACTTCTGAATACTTCTATTCTCTGTGCAAATAAAAAAGCACTGATTCCCTGCAATAAGGCAAGTGACAGGAAGGCACCTGTGGATTTTAACATAAATCCATAACTCCCCTTGCATTCTCCCTCAGCTGAGCCTTGCCAAGGCAGGTGAGTTTGCACATATTCCGTATTAGAAGAGCACTCACTTCACACTGGAATGAACCAGACCTTTTTATGAGAATTACAAACTGCTTATAATTGATGGAATAGCAGACTTGAACATCTCAGACACTGTAATTTATTTATATTTATGTTGTATTGTTGTGGGGTATCCCAAAGCCAGATGCTTGAAGTGAATGCACTTGTAGCCACTTTCCTAGGTCATGGTGACTGCAGAGCTAAAAGCTGGCACTACCTGTGGTCCTACAGTCCACACTTTGCTGAGACCTAATGCTCAGCCCAGGACTTACAGTTTAAGTCCCCTGTCCATGCAGCAAATCTTTCTCTGTTGTGTGTTAGATAGACAATGGTGCAAGCATCATTGATGTAAGACATTTTTAAGAGGGTCTAAAAATTTAAATAGGCAATTTAACCTATCAGTATTTACCCAAGTGCTTTAGGCACAGTTGCTGCAAACCTGCAAGTTTTTGTTTTCTGCTCATCAGAGATTTTCTGGGAATGCTTCAAGAAGGCCAAGGAGGAGGAGTCTAAGGTCCTATCTACACTCTCTGCAGCACGGCCTCTCTAGCAGTTCTAACATAGAGCCCATGCAGTTCCCTCTCGTGGTAGCCTCACAAGGCAGAGATGTGAACTTCCTGCCTCGCTTATGCCTATCCTGCTGGGCAGAGAAAGGTTGGAAAAAAGAGCAAATTCTTCAAGGAGGTGAGTTCTAAAAAAATGGCATTTCTTTTACAGTAAATGAAAGAGCAATCTTGCCATATGAATGTTTAGCGAAACTGGGGGAAATGTCCAACACTTCAAATTCATTTCTTGAACACTGTCTTTTGAAATAAAGATTCAACATCTTAACATGTAGCTTAGGATCCAGTAAAAGTCTTATGTAAATGGCAAGTATTTTAAAAACAAACATTCAGAGCTTTTAACCTCGCATATGGTTTTCATAATCACATTGCTTTAAAGCAGCTTTAATTGGTGCAGAGGTGGGATATCAGGGGCTGAGGTCTTTTCTTTTTCTCCCACAGTAATACAAACAGCTGCAAGTATAATCAGTGAGCTATAAAGAAATGCAAATTTGTAATTCATTTTAATACTTGGTTAAAAAATGAAATGTGGCATTAGTCTGTAACAGTAATTTTCTTACATTTACACAGCATCTCTCATTTAAAAAGATTCAGAATTGCCTTTCAAACTATGTACACAAAAGATAACTCTTTTTTTCTTAAGTCCAGTCAACAAAAGAAAGGGAAAAGGGGAATGATTAGGTGAAATAATACTTCACTGCAATTGGTTAAGCTCTTTAAAGCTATAAGCCATTTGAAATGCTATTAGCTCTACCCTAGCTCTGGAGAAATAAAGGAAATCTATTTCTAGAGTAATGCATGGTTTTGGAAAGGTTTATGTGCCCATCACTAAATGGAGCAACCTCTGAATCAAAATACCATGGTCCTTTGAAAACAGACTTTAATAGAAGAGTTATCCAATTATAACAAGGGTAAGGAAATTTATGAACTATTCCCAGGGCTACCCTAGTACAGAGCACAATAAAAAGCAGGGCGAAAAAAAGCTGAAAACATCACTATGTCCCTTTGGATTAGGAAGGACAGAAATATGGGAGAGTCTGTTAGAAATAGAGAAGGGTGAGATACAAAGCAGACAGATTTTCCACATCAAAGGAGCAGATGGAGTGGGAAAGAAAAGATCTCCCGAATTACAACAACCACAAGCTCTTAGGAGAAGCATTTAGGCAGTAACAGCATAGCCTGGAGGGCTAAACTTTGTACCCAAAACAAGATGCAAGTATCAGTCCTGGCTCCAGGAAATGAAAGGGCCCCAAAGCCAATGCCGTTTCTCCCGGAAAGCCTGAGGTGGGAAGTGCAGCTGGGAGCATCCCAGCAGCACCTGGCACAGCAAACCCAGGCTGCGAACGTGGCCAGGCGCCCCAGAAAGCTCCGCTCCCCTCGCCCAGCCCCGCGGATGCGCACGGCGAGGGGCTGGTCTCTCCAGCGGGGAGCTGCTCAGCCACCCACTCCTAGGAAATACCCTTTCCAAGTTCTGCTCTGCGTCTCACCACTCCTCCTCCCATTTCTTCCCCAAATCTGTCAAGGTTTGTGAATATTTAATGAACTGCCTACATGCATTCCTGCACTCAAGCCTTTCTAACAGCAGAACTGTTGCTGCCCTGCACAGTTCCATTGCATCCTGTGAAAGGTCAGTCTGTTTCTTCCTTAGTGCCTTTCCTCCCAACGGGAAAATGCTTTAATCACGAGGAGAACCAGCTCCCAGCTAGTGGCCCCAAGAACAAGCAAACCGTAGGTTAATTAACAGCATTGATAATCGCCCTCTGAGCAGCATTAAAAGCTGAAGAGCAAATTTGGCTTAAAATAATAAACCACAATAATGTTTTGCAGTCTCTAATATCTGGAATCTGCGAGCTGCCACTGTGGCTGCTGCAGCAGGCAAGCACTGCACAGGCAGAAGGACAGAGCTACAGCGAAGCTTGTTGATGTTTATCAGCCCTTGGAACAACCCAGCCAACGGCACTGGGTTTGATGATTTCTTCAGATTCAAAATTGGGATAATTTTTAAAAGAACTAAACACTTAGAAAGGCTTTAATAATATTCTCGGATTTCTTATTATATTGTAATTTTGGCCTTACTAACAGGATCCTTTTTGTTTGTTCCAAATATTTTGCTCAAAAAGTGGTCATATAACTGTGGGAAGAGAGCAGACTGCCTTAGAAAGCAATTTGCAACAAAACCTAAATCCATCCAATTCTGCAAATTTCTTGCTTCAAAATTTCTTTATGTAATTCATGATTGTGAGAATATGTTAACTATATTCAGAGCATGATTAAATAAATTTCAAGTTCAGTTTGAACAACCTGACCTTCATTACCAAAAATCCCTTTGCTTAACTTAAGACACAGGAAAATAAGACTGCCTGCACTCTCTTCACTTGTATAAGAGTGTAAATTTATCTAAAATTTTCGATTTACTCTGAATTAACAAAATTTAAAAAAAATCTCTACATGTTTTCATGCAGGTCCACTAATATTTTGTATTAGAAGGTTCAAAATCAGTCAAGATTGATGCTCCTCATCTCATCTGTAAACCACAGGCTTATGTTAAGGTATTGCACAAAGCTGTGGCAGTCATTTCTGGTGCTGAATGCAGAGCTAGGGGGCTCAACAAGATTTACTATGTTATATGAATATATGAGGACCACTTAAAATAACTTTAGAGGAAAACAAACAAAAACTACTTGCTGTTTTCCATCGATGGACCTGACAGAAAACATTTTATGAAAGAGGTGAGTAATTTTGTTCCCATTGCTCAGATGGTAATAACAACATGGTGATCCACTGCCATCAGCAGCAGGAACCCAGCCAGGCTATTAAGTGCTGTGGCTGGCATGATTACTTACGTGTTGCAGCTGGACTCGGCTTTGTGCCATGCACTCTGACTTTGCCATCATGCTGGAAGCATTTAGGCTGTAGGTTTTCCTATTCTGTGTTTCTTTCAGCTGTTCATGAATTTGCTTTGTTTCTTTCCTGGACAGAGAAATAAAATTCATGTAAGAAAGGGCTAGTCTGATCTTCTACTAAAGCTGTGATATTATTATAGCCATGCTTTCCTGTATTCAAAACTTCACCATATTGGATTAGCCAGCTGAGCTAATTCACTAGTGGCTAATATCTCACTGCATTGGTCATTTTATGGCACAGCTTAAGAAGGGAAAGAAAAGAGCTCTTCTGATTAAAATAGCTTCTATTCTCAAATTACTATAATAGCATGCTAGGTTTTAGAGCACAGAGTTTTGTACATAAAGAGATCATCCATTATGCATTTAACAATAGCTTGGAAGTGCCCCAAATAATAAAAATTGTATTTTCCTCTGGTTTGAAACAGCAACTTGGACAAACACAGCAGACATTAACCCCCGTTTACTTGTAGCTCATTAGACTTGACCGATAGCAGTATCTTTAACAGACCCACTTTCTGCTTATAAGTTTGGACCTTGAAAAAGCCTAAGAATCCACACTGCATCTGACTATGTTTTGGCAAGTGTTTTGACTATGAGCTGCCGTGTCAAAGCTGAGAAAGCCACTAGATGAGTCACTATGTTCAATGGCATCTTTTTATAAAGATTATCATCAAAAGGATGATAATCTTTGTACTTAAGATTTGCTTAAGTACAATACTGAAGGTTTGCTGAACCTTCAGCATCTGCTTAAAATCAGGTATGCATTTCAGCACTCTTCCTGAATACAGGCCAGAAACTATAACCACTACTGGAGACCCTGAATAAACATTATATATAAACATATACATATAATATTTATAAACATTTCGAAATAGCATGGCAAATGAAAAGAAATTATATTGGAAGCATGTTAGAAGCACAGCTGGTATGAAATAGAGGCTCATAATTAGAAAGGTATATGAATATGAATGCGTGAGGAAATCTTATACACAAAAATGTGTTAAACTTTCAAAATTCTTCCTTTGTCCAGAACAATATGAAAACATAAAAAATCTGAAAGATTCCGTCAAGTGAAATAAATTAGTTAAATAATCTTGAAATATTTCGTTTCATTTAGACTTAACTTTTTTATGTATTCAATTCACTTGTGAAAATAATGAAACTGAATAATTCATTTAGAAGATGCCAAAATGAACCATTTAGCTTTAAAAAATATCCACAGAAATACTCAAATATCCATAGAAAATTTATGGAAATGATTACACACTTTTTATGCATAAAAGTTTTCTGAACAGCTAAATTATATACACTGGTGATATAACTATACATATCCATATGTCTTATTTGAAAGCCACCCACTTGTATGTAGGTCTCCACAGTTTTTATAGAAGATCAAGTCTTTTTTTGTTTATTTGAACATAATTTTGAGTGGAGGCTTCATATAAAGTCTAAGGAAAGGCAGACTAATATTAGGATCACAGCATCAGACTTGGGGAATCTCTCCTGGATATAACAATTCTCAGAGTTTTTAAAAGTTCATTTACTGAGAAAAACAATCTTCTAATTGTTTCATTTTCATGCTGATACAGCCTAATATTAGTATTAGGTTTAAGTACATTCATTTGTTTGAACTATAGGATGGATACTTAAAAATCTAGAAAGTACTATTTTGAAGTCATTTGCTGATAAATATAAGTTTTGTTTTCCAAATTAATGGGCCTTATATATTCCATTTTACAGATGTTCTGCAATAAAGTACTGTTATTTCTCCAAGAAATAAATTCAAGTCACTGGTATCTATAGAAGTCTAAGCCATAAAGAGCAACCCATGTTGTTTTTGCTGTGCTCTGGTTACATACCATAACATAAGAGTTATGGTGAATGGAGCAACAGCCAGGTAGGTAGGAACTGATATCTTAAAATTCTTATGTTTCATGTGACATGTAAGAGCTCTCAGGTGACCTGGAGGTAATTCTCAATAGTCTTCAAACCTTAGCTCCCAGAAAGCAGGCTCACTTCAGCTATTCCCTCTCAGGCAGCGATAACTCTGAGCTATCATGATATGTACAATGCAGGTTTCAAAAGCAAACGAACAGAAATTCCAAGCAAACTGTGATTCCAGCTGACAGTCACATTCTACCTATTCCGAATCCGTTTTCATCAGTTAAAATCCTGACTTCTTTACTCGATAGAGAGGAACACCTTATTGTCTCTCTTTTTCTATTGTCTTTCTAAACATGTAAAGAAATTTTCTAGTCAGTGGCAACATCGTTGCCTCTGCTCACAATTTTTCCTACAATCTTGGAGTCTGTAGAGGAAACCTTTCCTAGCACAGCGTCATTCCAGTTTATGCTGCTATCAGATCCTAGGTCCAAGACATTCAAACAAGTAGGAAAATCTAGATGAAACATGAACCAATCTAAATCTTCACATAAAAAACTGCACAAACTAAACCTGAAATTAAAAAAAAAAAAAATCTTATAATATTTACAACATTTTTCCCTTTTTTTTTTCTAGGAACATCACATTAAAGAAAAGAAGTATTTCTCATCAGATTGCCCACCCATTTAAGTATGTATGTATGTATGTATGTATGTAAGGGATTCAGATAAGCATCCAAACTCAAATATGGCAAACCTCCACCTTATTTATATTCAGCCCCGATGACCAACATCATGCAGGTACCATTTATATAAGCTCCAGTTGGCACAGGATTGGGGAATGACAATCATATAGATCATGTTTATAAATACAGTGGCATTGACATGCATGTCAGGTAATTACTATGAAGTTTTTGCAACTCAAATTACACACATAACAATAAATATTAACAGATAATGATAGTTGGGAAAGAAGGAAAAACAGAGTGGAAAGAGAATATTTAATTTGAAAATAATTTAGTACAGATGATTCCACCATTCTTGGATAGTATAATGTACTTGCTTGCTAGAGATACTAGGTAGGTAACTATACTAGCAGTTTACAAAGTTACCTATGAATTACAGTGATCTGCAGAGACCTTCTTCCTGGTTGTGTGTTTCTAACTCACCTTACACTTGTATGTTTCTAACTCACCTATAACTTACCCAGAAATAAAAGGGACATTAAGGGGTGTAAAAAAATGCAAAAAAAAGATGGTATGATTAACAATTATACCACTGGTACTAAAAGGCACAAAATTACTATTGTCAAGAAGAAGGACCAGAAAGGACACACAAGCTCTTCTTTCCCAATATCAGAAAATATAAACAAGAATACTTATTACTTCTGTTTACTTCTATGTTTGTTTGATTTGATAATCCAGCCACAGGCAACTTTTCCAGACTACTCAGAGATAAGGACAGATTCAAAAGAATGGGAGAAACTAAAGAATCAGAAAGTGATAAAAAGGACAGAAACTAGATAACAGACACAGCAGACAAAGGCTCTTACTTCGCTTTGAAGTAGAATGCTGCACAAAGCATGGCCACAACGACGAGGCCAAAGACGATGCAGGAGATAGACAGCACCTGGCGCTGGTACACTTCTTCACTCTCTGTGAACAGCAAAATTGAGAATTATAAAAATATCAGAAAACAGTACTTGGAAACAGTGGATTTCATCATGTCATGGTTTTAGTAACAGACTAACATGAGAGACTTTGGAGGCCCGGACTGCATGTTCCTCCACAGAACAGAAGCTTCTCTGAACCTCCAGTCTAGGTAGGGCTTGTATTGCCTCATAAAGAAAACTTTAGAAAATGGTTCTCAGTTCTCAAAAGACACTGGAAGATACATAAATATCTGTAAATTTTAATATTATCTTTTTTTATGCATGCTGTTTTTCAGCTGTTTAGAAAACCATGCTGCTACCGTCAAGAGCATAAAGAGCTCCATAACCATGGGACTTTTCTGGATTCAGGCAAGATCTGTCAGAGCTCTCACAAGGTCCCATGTGACCCAAGTGAATTCGTTTTTAGCTACCAGAAAAATACAAGTTTTGATTTGATTGATCAATGATTACTGTCCCATGCTCCCATGTTATTCCCTGTACTTGAAGCTTATGTACAGCACAGTGCAGTGAAAAAATTAATTCAGTCGAGTTGGATGGAATCCAAGGACTGCTATGCTACAGTGCACCAGACACTGCTTTCAGGAGAGGTTTTTTTTTTTAAGTAATTTCCTTGATAAACCTCATAATCTTCTAATTAATTTGAAAACAAAAACAGAATGAAAATTAAAAAAAAAAAACTAATAAAACATTAAAAAAACTTTTACAACAGCAAACAGAAGCTGATGGGCAACTGGAGTGTCACACCTAATTTTATCAAAAGTTGATTAAATATAACATTTTGTTTTATTTCCACTATGCATTCAAAAATGTTAAAATGCCAAATCAGTTGCTTTTCCTGGAGTCACTATCTCCAGGCATACAATATTTTAAAAAAGTTTATTTCCATTCATTAGTTTTAAATAGAAAACATAAACATGCCTGCTTATCAAAGCACGGTAGGAGCATGGCTTGCTGACAAAGCTGTCTCTTGATCTAGGTTAGTGATCTGCAGGGCTGACCAACATCGACATCAACGCTAGACTCCTGTGTCTTTCACAGGAAGAAAAGTTGCCAAGCGAGCATTGAAGTGAATCTAGGCACACCTGGAAAGATCAACATCTAAGTGGCACATGAGTGAACTCTCTCTGGTGTTACTGCAATGACTGAAAACTATACAAAGTGTTCTAAGAGCACATATACATTTCAAAGAGCACATATACATAAATTTGGAAGTTAAAACTTAGTCACCATCATCTGACACTAATGGAAGCCACGGTGCCTTTTCTGTTAAGCATAACCATTTTCACTGTAGTTACAAATCCCAAATGTCTGTTTCTTAATCACTTCTTTACTTGCTCATTCAATGACCAGTACAGTGATTCAGAACCTATTTCTGAATGCAAATAGTCCTTGGTTGCTGTTGGATCTTAGCCCCCGCCCCGTTTAATTTTGAGATTCTAAAAGTAAACACTATTTAAAATTTCTTAAAAAAAAAATAGAGTAACTTAGAGTTTTTACATATCTATATAGGAATGCGCATGGAGTTGAATAGAAAATCCTGGCAATATTACAGTAAACCTGATACCATTAGATTTTTAGGCCTATTAGCTTGTAGAAACATCCAGAGCTGCCTGGTAAATTGTCATTGTTGCTGTACTAAATTAATTTTTAACTTGTTTGTGTAAACTCAGAGGTATGCATCTTCCATTTCCAATATTGTACACAAATATCTAATCTAAAAATATATAGATCCTTAGGAGAGATCACACTACCGTAGTTAAAAAGCCTGCAGTTCAACAACTGTTAATTTCTACCTGACTGCCATTCCCAAGTTTCTACTGCCTAAGACTGCAAATACAAACTATAAATTTAGTTAGATACTTCATCAAGTAAATATAGGTATTTGATTGTATTAAAAGAAACTGATCCAAGTCATGTGTGCAAGAATGGCTTAATTCTGTTTAACTTCAGTCTTCATTAAAAACTTTTCTTTTGTTACTTTTTGAAAAATGGCGGGTTTTGTTTAGCTGGGATATTTTGTCTGTCCTGAATAACAATCACTGCCTTGGTAAAGATGATTAAAGCATTTCCAAGATTGGACAATATTATCTTGCTCAAACAGTATGTGAAGAGTTAAGTCTTTTGTGTAGCCAATTAATCTCTGTCAGCAGCTTTCAATGCAAGCCGATCAATGCTTTCTTTGCCTTTTGCTTGCCTCATATAGTGTCCATTTAGGGAACTGCTTATTGATTAATATTACCGTATTTTTAGATGCCTTTGTTAATCCTTTTTTATCCTTTAAATCTTTGTTTACATACTGAACTCCACATTTTTTTTTTTCAATCTCCACATGTTAAAGTAACATTGATTATTTTAACCTCGCGAGCCAGGCAGGGCGCCGCAGCAGCTTGCGCACAGAGGGAAGAGATGCCCCAGGACAGCAGCCCTGGAGCTGCAAAGTCAGCCACGGAGCCCTCCAGCCTTCTCAGGTAAACAGGGTATCCCGTAAGCTCACTGCAACGTGCTACTCGCGCGTCATTACGTCCCCCAGCACCTCTTGTGGCACCAATGGATGGACTTTCCAATTCCTTTAACAGCATATGCATTACTCCACATAAAAAAAAAAAAAGAATTCTCAGGTATGTATAATGGTCACTGCATTTTCTTCTTTTTGTCTTTATTTTAACTAGGTGGAATTTCCCTTTTAAAAGACTTTTAAGCCCTTTAGTTCACAAATTAGAAGCAGAAAGTTGTATGCTCTATTACCTACAGAAAGGACTAAATCAAAGTTAATGGAACAGATTCACTTTTCAGACTGGAATTAGACAGCTAACTTCTCTTGGTGAACATTCCTACTGCATTTAATAGTTGCAATAGCAATTCCCTCTCGGGAAAGGTTGTTCAATTGTTCTAATTGTGATGAGAATTAAAAAAGTACATTTTCTTGTCCTCATGGAAAGTCTCAATGAGCGTAAGGAGAATGAGGTTTGGTCCGTTTTACATACGATATATATATATATATGTGTGTGTGATAATTTCATGATTGATCAATAATCATGTTTGACTATTGATATTTCATACTATTTTATACAATACAGTATAAATTCTATTATATACCACATACTACTGATATTTTCATACTAGTGAGATCATTTTCTGCGTAAGCAGAAAGCAGAAGAGGAAAGGAAGCGTGATGAACCTGGCGGAATGACCTATTTTTGAGTATTTGATTCTATGGTATTAATGCTGCATTAGCACTAGTTTTGCATGGAATATAAAATATGAAGCAGTGAATTAAGTATAATGCTAAATACTCATCATGAAAAAAGGATGTAAATGTCTAAATCTGAGCTTTCAACTAGCTATGCTAGGTCAGTCAGGGAGGCAAAACCACATTCAAAAATTTATGAATTAAAACCTTATGAATTGTGAAAAATTATTTCCATCAAACCCATTCTCAATGGAAAAAAAAAAACTCCTTCGTCTTATTCTATCTGCAAAAAAGAGATAGGTTACGTACAAATGTCTAATGCAGCTACAATGGAAATTAACATAACAATATTCTCAGCACCCATGGAAAATGCTACTTTTTTCTGATAAACTGTATTTTAATAAACATTTTAAGGGGTAAGGTTTTAATTCTGAGGGTAAATGAATTTTACATTTGTTTTCCTAAGAAACAATTGTTTCTTTTTCATCAGCTCAAGCGCTTGTATCTAACCACCTTCCTAAGCCTCAGCTGAGCACTTTCAGTGTATGAAATTTATTACATCTCAGGCTTTAAGAAACTCCCTAAGAGGCTAAGGGGTGAGAGGAAGCTTTCTCCTCTCTAAGGGAAAGCCTGATTAGGAGTTTTGCCGATTCATGTCTACGACAAGGCAATTCTATTAGGAACTTTTATCTATTTTCATTTGATTTCTAAGATTGATCATGTCATTCATTTATCAGTACAGAACAGCAGCCCTGGAGAGCAGCTTCTGGGACCTGACAGACAGGGTTGAAACATTTAATTTTCATTTTATATTAAATCACTTCTGAGGGTACTTATATTAAAAACACCAACATTAGCCAGTTGAATAAATGGTATCATGGTAATAAGATGTCAAAGTCTATAACCCAATTAACTATATCCAAATAAATGCTTTTTTGTTTTGTTAAATAACATTCTTTCAGACTGAGTTTATTTATTTATTTTCCATGTTTATCTTTACAAGTATATTCCTGCTGGCTATCACTTACTTGCCAGGCTGTGGAGCCTTTCCAAGCCAAACACTTGGGAAGATAAAGGATTATTCCTGTTCTCTCCAACAGGACATGTAGTTCCATCATTTTGTATGAGTCTCTTAAATGGGGGTTAGATGGTACTGATCCGCATCTGGAA
>JAUBNY010001121.1:387039-400593 GCA_032275445.1 Crypturellus soui | reverse complement strand
CCGCAATCCCGAACAACAAAGCCAACATCAAACACTTCAGATGTTTCTGAAGACACTGTCTTTGGAAAACTGATTTCCAGAATGCATCAGTAGCATCCAGCAGCACAAAGACACGTGAAGCCCTTTCCACAAGAGTCAAAACTTAACTCTGGATCAAAGCCCTCTCCCTTCTGCTCCTTGTGCTTTAGCTTAGGGCAGCTGTTCCCGAGCGCGTGCAGAGACGAAACAGAGCAGCTCCATGATGCCACCAAAGAGCTCAAGTATCTGGGTTCAACTGAATCTTAACTATCCTGTTTAACTTCTTCAGGTCTGTGTGTTGCAATTACACACACACACGCCAGGACTCTCCCCCTTCTTTAGCTCCTCCACAGCTAAAGAAAATGCAAATCCTGGTAATTAAGATGAAATGGCTTCAAATTATCAGAACAAATGTAGGGGAGGGCAGGTAGAAGCTACACGAAGCCCTCGCCTCTGAATAACGGAACAGACGCGGCCCCAATAGAGGAGTTCTACCATTGGTAACTTCTATTTACTAGATGTTTTTATTCAACATTAAAATGTTGCCCCTCAAATGACCACGATATGTTATGATTTCATTGGCGGGGAAATGCTCTAATCTCATAAAACAAACAAACAAACAAACAAACAACAACTCATCTGCTCCTCCGTATAGGCACAAACTACCCTTTCCATATCACAATATCAGACGCTACAGAGGCACTCAGCGATGCAACCAAATATAATCACTTTTGTTTTAATGGAAAAGAACACAAAATAAGAATTTCTTACATATTCCAAAGTACTCAGACATGAAATGAGGCAAAAGCGTTTTATCTTCATCAACCAGTCTGCTGTCAGCAACAGCTCTGCTATTCAGCTAATCGTGGAAGACAGGGAGAAGGAAGAGAAAAAAAAAATTATCCGAATAAATTCAAACCTAATAAATGTTACCTCCTCGCCAAATCCTCCCCTGCTAAGTTTTCTCTACTGAAACATTTCAAGCCTACGAGCAATTTTAAACAGCATCATTAAACACATAATAATAAAAAAGTTCCCAAGCTCTGCTCACCGGACCACTGAAAAATCTCCTATGTTCTAAAAAGATTCCTCTCTAGAGAAGAACAGAGCATCAAAGCAAACATTTCTGAAACAGATGACCATGTGATATATGGCAGTTTATTACAGACACTACTTTTTAACCGAAATTGGAGCAATCTTGGGCAGTAAGACCCAGAGCTGTTTAAGTGGGCTGCCAAGGGAGCAGAATTTTAGAAGAGCTCCACACCATGAACATTAGCCGCATTCAGCTTTGTTGCTTTTTTGGACTTCAGCATATTGATTACACCTCCCCCTCCCTCCCCCCCCACTAATGAGCAGTAATCACCACTAATGAGCAAGGAAAGCTATTTCTGAACTGTAGATTATCAGTTTCTGGGGTTTACCACACAACGCAACGCATTAGCTACACGGGTTTTGTTGCACCGCTTTCTTTGCTATTAGCTGAGAAAAGCAGCGCACAGTACCAAGCTACACAATAACCAGAGAGACAAAATGCAAGGCCAGAACACATGCATTTCACTGAAAGCTTCTTTATAAAGGCACTTACTATCTTACACCAAAGTTATTTTTTAAAATAACAGTTACTGCACTCCATTCTGATAGTATGCGCATCTCCTTCCTATTATATTTAATGCAAATGCTCTTTTGAAGTCAGAAATGAATTTGTATGAGTTTTTCGAATTTAAAAAACTAGCAGGTTGATTAACTAAAACTGTCTCCCCATACTCGACCAAGCTAAGAAATAAATTAGCTTCTCTTGTACTCATCCCATTTTTTTCCCCCAGTGAAGATCCATTGCTCAGGAGCCTGCAGAAATACCTCCCTAGAACTGCAAGCATTTGAAGTAAATTTTAATTTTTCATTTAAACTCCTGTGAGACATACTTTTCATATGGAATACAATGGAACATGGTATGTGCTCTGTTTCCAAAACCGAAGCACAGAAACCCTGTGGGATTCCTGTTAGAAACTCAAAAGCAACCGAGCGAAGCACAAAAACCCCTTCTTTGAAGGGGGGACAGATGCAGTCATGCTGCTTGCAGAGCCTGGAAAGGAAGTGCTGCCTCTCCCTACCCTCTGGGGCTAACAAAGAAAATGGTTAAAAAAAAAAGGATTCTTCCTTTAGATATCTGCTCCCTCCATCCACCATCCCGAGGGGTAAAGACAAGTGCAAAGTCTGTCCCGCCACCTCCTGTGCCTGCCGAGGGCCAGGCTGTCGAGGTCGCGCGCGCGCAGCCACTCTAGGGCCTGGCCGGGGATTCCTCGGCGGAGCTCAGCACTGAACCCACCAGCCCCGCGGGCCCCAGGACACAGCTCCTAGAAGCAACTGCCCTCACAGGGTGCATATTCCGTCCGCGATGCGGTGAGGAGGGAAATCATCTGGCAAGCACAGAAATGCCAGTTCACGGTGCAAGGGGCACTGGCTTTCCCTCAGGATCGCTGCCGGATGTGATTCTAACTTTCCAGCACAACCCCATGGATTTCGGAAGGAGAGGAGGATGAACGAACACAAGTGACACAGCTCCTTGTTGCCCTGCGAGCCCTCGAGCTCTGCTTGGGAGGGTGCAGTGCCACAGCCGCGCAAACGGCAACCCTCCACACTAATGGAAGCCAGGGGCAACACTGCCCGACTTGCACTCGTGCACTCACACGTACTTTTTCTTCAGGAAAGAAAAAATTAGCCAACAGCTTCCTCCTTCCCAGAAAACTGAAGATCACAAACTTCAATCAGGGCTTCAAACACACACGCGGAAGTATTTAGCTCCCCCAGTTAACAAGAGATCTTCCGAGGAGACGACCAAATGCTTCAGTTGCATTTTGGTCTATATTAAACAGCTTAATTTCCTTCGTGCTTCTTTGTTAGCTACTGCTCACGAGCACACCCAATCGCGCGGATACAAAAGAGCAGTAAGAAGCAGATTTCATCTTTTGCATTACATGTTTTTTCCCCAGTGAGTGAGTCTGGGGACAGACCCACCCTGCTTTCCCTTCCATCTGTACTGATGCGCCCGACTCGGGTGTTTCTCATAAACACTAAGGCAGTTCCCCGAGAGCGCCCTGGATGGTGGGAGGCTGTAAGCTCCAGGCTTTGAGCTCAAGGAGCTCTACTCGACAGCAGACAAATCCAAACTCTGCAACAAGATTTTTTTTTAAATTATGCATCAATTCCCCTTCTTCTAATTAAATCCACTGTGATGCCATTGTGGTTCACTTCTTCCTTCTCAAAGCAAACCCATTCTCTCATACTGTTTACATGAATAAATAAAAGCAACCTAAGTCTGACTACACTTATCAAAGCCACAGAGTTTTTTTCACGGATGTACTGTTCCCCGGTCTGCATCGGATTCTTCCATACTGAATAAAAGGAATAAATGATGGGAGATAAAATATTAAAGTGAACTGCAGGTACTGTAAGGCCGCCACTATACTCACTTGATGCTCTGAACTACACTCATCCCTAAAATTTCCCTCTGCCCATAGAAAAAGCCACATCCAATGTATTCTTTTCTACAAGAAGGTGCTTCAAGAAGAGCAAAAGCAGAAGTGCCATTTCTAGAGCCTTTATGCTTTTGTGTAGCTTTGAGATAAAGTGGAAATGATCCAGTGCAGGGAGATTCCTATCAAAGAACATATCTATTGCTTTGAACAGAGTAATTCAAAGCATAGTTTAGAGCCAATAAAAGATTGGTAGGAGAAAAAAATATATATTTCTGATTAGCATATTTGTGAATCTTGATGAAATGTAAGGGTACTTAAAAACCTTTTATCCTGGCAAATAATAAACTGCTTTTACATTTGCAGTTTAACCAGGCTGGATGTTTCTTTTTTAAATGCTATTTGTCTAAGGCAAATATTCTGTATGCAATCCTTATAATATATATTTACCGTATGATGTTTAGAGGAGACCCAAGTTCCAGACAAAAGTCTGTCACCTTCTTTCTATGTGTTCTTCGGTTGCAGCAGCAAACTCAAGTCAGGCCGCAGGTGGGCGAGAGCTGCTCTGACTGGGGCCAGCAGCCATCTCAGTGCGCCCCATTCTGAACAACATGGAGCACCCAAGGAAAAGGAGATTGCATGGCAAAAAGAAAAGATCATTACAGTAAATTTGAAATGGAAATGAAGAATATTCTGAGGAGAGCTGCTGCAGCAAGTTCTCAAATTCACTGCTTCCTAAAGCCAGTCATTTGCTGCTCTGAAGTTAAACTTACATTTAAGACTAATGTCTTATGCCTTAATTCAAAGGCAAAGGCTGAGCTAGATACCAGCTCTCACAGCAGGCAGAGAGAGGGCCTGAGGCTCCTCTCCTAACGCACGTGAGCACTGACAGCAGCTACACCGGGACGCCACAGCGAAAGCCACACCAAAAACTATCCCTGATCACACTCAGCTCACGGGCAACACCAACTAAACACGCACTGTCCTTGGTGCTTGCTTGCATTTTCTCCACTCCTGCATGAGCGTAATAAATCTGAGGAGAAAACAGCGCACTGCTGGCATTCCTGGCCTGGTCCTGATCTTTTCATTCATTTGGAGGTTGACAAAAATATAAATCTCTATATTTGATATGTCAAAAACTCATATGCTGCACAATGTCTAGCATTTTAGGCAACAAACCAGGTTCTAGGACACTGAATGTGTTGTGCTTTGTGCCTGGAGCCTAGTGGCTCCACGCCAGCTCCTACACGAGGACAAACAAGTCCACACTTCCAAAGCAGGGGAGGAAAAGCAGCAACACGCAGCTCCTTGCCTTCGTGCTCAGGAAGTATTTGCTGGGATGTATTTTGCATAGATACAAGTTCAGAGAAAACTGAGCAGATAGTAGGTCCTGATAACTTTCAAAGTTGTACTGTATCTCTGGAAAATGAAAGCTTTCCACAGAGGCCTCCAATGGATTAGCAGTTTCGCCATGTGTAAGCCCTCCCCATGGCTTTTCATTACATTTCACAGTCACTTAAGCCTTCTCCTAATAAAAAGACAATGCCAAGTGTGAGATTATGAAATACTCCAAAGTTAAACTGATAACAGTTTAATTAAATGTTGTTCACGAGCAGCATTTCCAGCATGGCCCAGACAATAAAAGGGGAAAATGAATGCTGTAATTGCTTCTTTTGCTGCCTTTTCACAATCTTCTGAGATGCTCTTCCCATGACATTGCCCTCGGGTGTGCTGCAGACTCGGCCGCACGAGGCGGCCGCTCAGTTTGGACGCGTGCTGAGCCTGATGGATTCATTTCAGGAGCCTGCACTGGGTTTGGGACAGACTCTGCACCATCAGCTTTTGTCTTCTTTTTAACTACAATACAAGGCTCGAATTGTTGAGGTGAATATTTCACCAGTCTTTCCGCCAAAATCCTCCTCCGTCATATATTCTTGGGTAAAGCATGGCTCCGTTTTTAGCATTGACTTTATATAAAGACACATGATACGGGTATCCTTCCTTTTTGCGTTTGTTTGCTTTGATGTCCCTTCTGCAATGCTCCGGCGTGTGGTGTGTGCCCTCTGCTCCCTCCACCCAGCTTCCACCTTACCAGTTATGAAGTACCTACATCATTTCCATATGATCGTCCCTCTATTATAACATCTTTTTCTACAGTACTATTTTTCTTGCATACCACAGTCTTTCTGTATTTAAAACAACTCTGATTCAATGTCAGCTTGCAAATTTTACTTGGATAAGTAGTTTGAGATCAGTGCCTCATCATCTGCTGTTGTTGAAGCAGGCAAGTTACTGACACACATTCAAAAACGTCTTAGGAGTCAGGAACGATTAAATTTACACTTCCCCTTAAAACTGAACTCTTGTTATGTCTAAGAATTATATAACTCATACACAGTAGCCATGGATGTTAAAATCACATATAGCCTTCTGGTAGATGTTCAACGTAATTCATTAATAAAGCCCATTACGTAATGATGATATACTTAAGATTGTGGTACCTACTGCAGTACAAGGTGTCTACTGGAGGCAGCTTACCCTGAAAAACTGGAAGTCTACATTAAAGAATTCAGAATGTCAGGGAAATTAAGACAAAAATTTAATTAGCTTGTTTTCAGTGACAGAAGTGCTCATGAAAATATAAATAAGAACTACTAGCACATGTAAAGCAAAATTAATTAAACACCCAAACTTGACAAAGGTACCTTTCCCATGGCACGCACAGCAACACTAACTGCTCTGAGTAACATCCTCCAAATTCAACTACGGAACAGCCAGAAGAAAAAGCTCATGTTTTCAAAACAACAAAAACTTGCTTTAACAGGTAACCACTCGTCCTACATCAACCTTCACTGTCTTGTGACCATTCAGTTACACATTTTGCTTTTCTGTAGTAATATCTGCACTGTTACAGAATCCTCTAACAACTCTCGGCCGCTGCTTCCGTTTTAGCCTTCAGTGCAGGAAACAAAGCCCCTCGCTGCAGGGTCAGCAGCAGCTTAGCAGAAATGGCCACTACAACCTACATTTACTTGCAAAGTTTGGTTAATTCTAAGGCTGAGAAAAAGGGTTCAGAGATCTAAACTGGAAGAGCAAAGAATGACTGCTGCAGGATTCAGTTATCACTAGGACTGAGACATGCAATGCAAAACACCAGGAAATAATGTCCAAGCCTTCCCATCCTAGCGTGAAAGGCATTGCTAGTACTGGAGGCCACAGCAGTATCTGTGTAAAAACAAAACAAAACCCCAGCACACAACAAAACAAAACCAAAATCTCCTGTCTGGGCTATCTGTAAGATGTTTCTGGACTGTCACAAACAGAATACAGTTGCTACTGAATGCAGTAAACAGTGCTTTTCTTATTTATTTTTCCCCAGACTAACACTGACTTTCTGGCTCAGAGACTGGCTGCGATGCTTATCGAAATCCTTTTTTCCCCTCAGCAAAACTGCTGGCTTCGCTTTTGCTGGGAGATCCTTCAACCCCAGGCTTTGCTCTTGGTGCAGCAGCAGCAGAGCCCTCCTCTCTGCCTGCAGACTCGCAGGGTTTCGCAGGGTCCCTGCTGGTTTTGTCAGTCTGAGTCAAACATCTTCCATTCAGCACCGAAGAGGTTTCTCTCTGTTCTTCCTGAAGAGGCACCAGGCTTTGCATTTGTTTTTAGCCTCCCTGCTTACCATCAGCTTCCATTCTTGCTTGCCTTGGATTGCAAACACGGGCCAACGAGAGGGACTGCAGCGCTTCGTGACCTCTGATCCAGCCCATGGAGCGAGCAGCCCTGCCAGGCTACGCTGCAGCCGCAGTTACTCCAGATGCTACTTGTCCCCTCCCTGAGAAGCACGAGTTTAGTAGTAGCTGTAGAAGCGCACGGCAGCAGAAAGGAGGATGGCGGACATAACATATGGAGTATTTTGTATGACGGTACGTTATTTCTCCTCTTTATCCATTCCCAAAACAGTGAACAGTCTTGAAAACCCCAAGACTCGCGCTAACAGCATCTCCTGAATGGAACCTCCATCACTTGGTTCAAGTACCACGGTGGCTTTGAGTACGGCTCGACTTGAGCCCTCGAGTCCTGCTTGAGGCAAACTGGGCAGATACTGGGTGATGAACAGGCCTTAGTTTAAGAGACTTTTTCTTTTTGGGGGGGAAAAAAGAGAAAAGGGAAGAAAACCTTCGGTATTTGAAGTGAAATAGTAAAAAAGAGGCTTTGAGGATCTCAGACAGGACGATGCATCCCTGGTTCAATGCCGACAGTGCCCAAAAGCTCCCGGCCTAGGGCAGAGCAGCCTGCACGGCTCCAGGTGACTGAGGCTTTCCCCAGTCACAAAGCTGCTTTGCTCAAACGTAGACACGTTTTTATGTTCGGCCAGTTGTGCTGTGGAGCTGTGAGTCTGTGCAGCTCGCGCCAAGCTCACTTCAGGAGCGGAGCCCGGGGAGCCGCTCTCCCGAACCACCTGCGCCCGCAGCTTTGGAGCAGGAAACGTCACGGCGTCGCTCGAGCACACGGGTCACGGAGTAGAGCACGGAGGGCTCTAGACGTTTTGTATAACCACTGGAGTCACTGCCCTGCAAGTGCAGCGATATATGTGGTGATACGGAATAGACGGCTAAGAGGAGACTATAATGGCAGTGCGTAAACCGAAGACCAGCCTGGACACCTTTGCTGCAGTTGGAATTTCTGAATGTTATTTCAAAGGAGAATTAATAGCACAGTTACTCAGACCTTGATCCTGAGAAGATAAATCCATGGCTCTGCTTTAATCGACCACTTTGGCGAATCGGGTGATTTTGCAGATCTCCCAAATGTATTAATTATTCTTAGGGTGCACAACTAATTCATACAGTGTCATCTACTTTAACATTTTTCCTTACATCTCAATAGCTGAGACACAAATCCACAACACTAAAACAACGAGCTAACTTCTACCCGTATGGTACTTTACATCTTGAGAGTAATAACAAACTTATCAATGAGAAATGACAAAATTTGGAAGTGGGAGTAAAAATAATTTTTCTTAGTAACATTTCCTAGTAACAAAGCAACTCCTCCTGTTCAGAGAACAAAAACTAGAGCGCCAGTGCAGGGCACCAACGACAATCAACCAGAATACAATCTGCACCGATAGGAGTCTTGAGGAAAGAAAAACTGACTTCGTTAACTTGCTATCATTATGTCTGGACAAAAAAGCAAGTGTCATCAGATGACATGTGATTACATTATTAATTAAATCAGAAGGACAACAGAGTGATTTTTTCCCTGTACGTTTGTGCATAACATAAATGGAAAAAAAATGTCATTTTAATGTATGTAAATATTTTGGCAAAAATATATACCAGAATAGAAAAACAGAAAACTCAAGGAAGAAAAAAAGCCAGAAAACAAGAGACGAACGTAGGTAACAGACAGCTTTTCTAGTCATTTCCACAGACCCTTCCTTCCCCTTACAAATCACATTTTTAGTAATCACATTACTTCATTTTTCTTAAGTCATATTTTAGCTCAGGGAACCTTTAGGAATAGTTTCTTCTGAAGTGTTCTTTCATGAATGTTTTCCATCTCTAATAGCCATATATGTTCCCTGGAAGAGCCAAGCCATGGCAAGGTTTGCAGACAGGCAGAACGCCGTGTCCAAGCTGCGGAAATCCCTGCTGAGGGATCCTCCTGCAACAGGAGGCACGAGGCAGAGGCGACTGCCTACAGCACACAGAAATATAAACGGAGAGGAAGCAAGTGATGAAAGTGTGGTAAGGTTTAGACCATGACCATACAACACACAGCTTTTAACCTTGAAGCCGAGGAAATTGCACATTCTAAAGCGCTTTGGGGAACTTCAGGAAAACAAAACAAAACAAATCACCAGGGTTAATCCGCCCTTACTTGCATTCAGTGCCAGGAGAGTAATGAAAATAGCACAGAAATCTCTGGCAAAAATAAAAACTTCTTCCAGGAAGGCACTACACTACGTCTGCAGTTGAGCCCAAAGACCTCGGGATCTTCCACGGCGCAGCGCGGTCGCGAGCTGCCCTGCCAGGCCGCCTCTCACGGCGCCTCCAGCCGTCCCGGCAGCGGCCAGGGAACAGCTCGGCCCACCTAAAGCTGCCCAGCAGCCCCTCTCCACGTGCCCCCGCTCTCCCCGCTGGTTAGAGGTTGAGTGCAGGTGGTCCGTTTAGGCCAGAAACTTTTATTTGGGTACAGCTGGATGGGCTGAGCCACTTACATTTACATCCTGGGCAGCCTGGTGATGGCCCTGCTGCAAGTACTTCAGGGGATAAAGCACACGAGCCAGAATCTTGCAATATTGACACTGTGGGTGCCACACTGGCAGCCTAAAGCAGCACATTACCTCTTGCCTGCTGTCTTAATCAGACACACCTTGCCAAACCTCTCCTGTTTATTTGGATATTAGATTATCGCAGGGTCTACATCCACGCCTTCCATTACGGCTGTAAAATGATTAGTATTTTTTGGGTGCTATCAGAAATACATAATGAAATAAGAACCATAATTAATAATCCATCAAACTGCATTTCTTACACACATTTTCAGCATTTCATTAAAAACACTCTAAAAAAACCAATATGCAAAATGATGTAGCAAAGGAAAAGTTATCCCTAAAGGGAGATCATTAGTCTTTTCATCCTTTCACTGATAATGTTGTCATAGCAACAGGAGAAAAGAAAGAATAGTCTATTAACTTCACTTGGATTTACTGAGTTGCTTGTTCACTGTCACCATTCACCACAAAAATGGAAGAGCTGCATCTCAGTCCAAAAGAACAAAATCATCAGCATCTCAGGCAAAACATCTTCAAGCACTACAGACCGATGCTGCCTTTATAAATATTCACTAAAACACAAACATGAGCATCCTCTTTGATATCTTGAGCACTGTCTAAGAAGAGATTTTAGTTATTTCTTAAACATCCTTAAATTTCATCGAAGGCCAGAGAGATTTGGAATATATAATACAATTAAAACATAATACATTTAAACATAGATAATAATAGGAAGGAAACAACACAAAAGGAACCTAACAGATTTTCAACATCAAAGCTTGAGTCAATCCTAAATGTTTATCCACCTTTCATGACTATGGTCCTGATTCAGGACAGGGCAAATGGATATGGCCATCAATAAAGTGAAGAAATATGCAGGAAAGTGCATCTATGTTCAAAGCTAGGCCAGTGTTTTAAATATCTTTTTAAGCTTAATACTATCAACATTCTCTGAAAGCACATGGAGGAGAAAAACAGATGGCCCAATGTGAATGAAAATTATTTTTTAAAATGCCATTCCTTTAAAGTAAAAAGCCTAGAAATATCAAGTAGTATTCCTAGATAAAAAAAAATAATAATAAAGAAATATTTGTATGTGTGTAAATATTGTATTATTGACCAGGAAACACTTCAAACATATTGTTCAACAAAGTTAATATATGAGGATGAACATAGAAAAGAGGTAAAACAAACTCAAAACTATTCTTTCAAATACGTAGCTCAGTGCATTGCAGGTGGCCCCCATAAGTAACATTCTCTCAAAGCACAGAGGAGGTCAGAGACACCTGAAAAACACCTGAAGGCTACCACTTATTACTGACTTAAAAAGAGGCTTTAAGCTCTAACATAAAAGAAATAAAGTAAGTTTTGACTAACAGATGCAGGTGGTAATACATGACTTATAATGACAAGTAATTTGGAAGATAAAAAAAAAAAAAAGATAACATCAACAGCAAAGGTAACTGATACTGACACGCTCAGGGCATAGAAATGTCTGAAGACACAGAGGGGCGGCAAACGATTTAAAAGAAAAGAGCTCTATAAGGGATTTAAATAGTCGAAAAATTGTTCTCTCCAGAGCAAGGACACTGGAGTAGTGATGGCAAGGGGCAGAATCTGTGCAACAGGAGAAGACTTGGCCAGCAGGTCTCCCGGCACGGCTCTGCTGTCAGCAGGAAGCATCAGTATTTTAAAAATATCAACAGCAAAAGAATGAAGGTAAAATGAAGAGTTTGAGCAAGCAATAAAGATGACAAAGGACATATTAAAAAAAAAAAAAAGGGACTGATGGGACACATCCTGACACCATGAAGAATAAGGAGCAGAGAATAAGAGAAAATAGTAATGCTATGTCATGGAATATATTTATGATAAGTGGAAATAAATCATACCCTGGTATTTTCATGAGTTTTTATTCTCATTCACTACTGAAAAAAAATTAGAAAATTATATTTATGCTTTTGATTCATAAAACATTTAGGAAAATGGGGTTTTTTTGGGAGGTAGAAGGGCAGATGATGGACTTCTTAAAAACTCACCGTTTCTCACCTGAATTCTCATACCTGAATGACAAAAAGAAAGGTCCCCATTTTTACTGCATGGTGAAGTACAAAACAAGCACCAAAATCCGGGGCACAGAAGAGACATTCAGTAAAGCACTAGAAACACACTTCATCCCCAGTTCCCAAGGCAGTTTGTCACACAAGAAAGAGTTAAAGCTTTAAACTTAAAGGTGATTCCGATTTTTTTCCCCACACCAATATTATTAGATTCTCACTGCACATGAATGAACACATTGCACTGGATGGTTACTGAGCTGATTCATGGCCTACAGCCACAAAATCCAATCCATACAGGTTATGAGGCACTGAGGGAAAAAACAGCTGATACATGAATAGTATCAAACCCTGAAAGTTGAAGAGAAAAATTACAAATCACTTAAAGCCAATCAATGGCATCCATTCGTCACACTTCCATAGGACAATGCCGATTACAAAAGCTGAATAAAGTGGTATCAATCGCCCTACACGTATCTCAGTTGCCTTTTAGATGCCCTTTATCCACTCCCAGAGCATCCATCAATTAGGAACCCATGAGGCAATATTATGAAGTGGGATACAGTTTTGCCAGCCCTGTTCTCACTAATCACCGTCACATGATGTCTGCAGACCACTTAGAAAGGATTAAATTTACATATTTCTTTAATGTTGTTAAGAAGTAATTCACTTCTACAGGAACAACATATTAAGGAGTCAGGTATTTTTAACCATATGACATTTAGAACATAGAGCTTAACATATGTAAACCTGGAAATAACACATGGAAATCTAAGAAACAGTGGCATTTGAGACAGCTACAATTCACTGCTTGCCCCTAGATCCTTGAATTCATTTAAACATGGCTTGATCTGTTATTACGAGATTTATATAGGACTCACCTTTTCCTCCTGAGGGAAACAATTTAGTTCAGCACAGGACTCACTCCTAAGATGAAGACTGAGATACTCTGGTGCTACCTTACCTTGAAAAGAGACTCTCCATTAGGCAAGAAATCTGTTAAATGGTATTTCTACTCAAAGTACTCCGCAAAATTTTACAAGAAAATGACTGAAATCAGAACAGTTTACTTGAATGCTTAAAGGAAAATCCACCAAACAAAACATTAAATGAATCTAATTACCTATAGTGTTGCTTTGTTGTTGTTGCTGTTTTGTCTTAATTGCTTTGCCCTAAATATAAAGGTACAAAGAAATTCAAATAACAAAAGTGGTGGGTGTCATAATGTTTTTGTCACTGAGGCAGGTATTAATTTTCTAATTTCACATTTTTATGGCATATATTCTAATAATGTAATACATACGACTATTTAAGGCTCAACATTTTAACACGTCTACCTCAAAAGGCCACAATACAGAACAATTCCCAGCACCGCTAGCGTTACATTCAATGCACACAAAGACAATCCACCCTACAGACTCAAAGAAAAACACGGTGCAAAAGACAGCTTAATTTTGCTTGTCAGAAGTGAACCTTTCTTACCCCAAAAACAAATGTAAATTTTTTGAATGAGAATAATAGGCAAATGTAGAATATATTCCGAGAAAGATGCAGCTCCTATTTTCTCATTAAAATCCCATATATCTCATACACTAAATGTATACTATAGTAACAAATACATTATTTTGTTTCTCTAAATCTGATTAACTAGGTTAACATTGCTACATTCATTTTCTGAGCTTTTATATTTTATGAACTGGGCAATTTAGTGCACATCACAACTCCC
>JAUBNY010001121.1:363076-386939 GCA_032275445.1 Crypturellus soui | reverse complement strand
AGGTTAACATTGCTACATTCATTTTCTGAGCTTTTATATTTTATGAACTGGGCAATTTAGTGCACATCACAACTCCCATTTTTCTAAAAGAGTATCTTTTCTGGAAGGAAATATTACAGCTACAAATGATTAAAACTGTGCGTGTGTGTCTCTCCCTTCATCAAAGCTAGACAGAGCAGGTGCGCAATTTATGACACTAATTACAAAAGTAAAGGCATAGAAAAGAAAAAAAGAAGTGGGTAAAAAAGAGTAAGTGGAGAGAATAAGAATGTTAGTTAAAGAGGGGAAGGGAAATACTTTTAGCTTTGCTTTACACATTGCACTGAATTTCTTACACATGCTAGGCTTTGTCAACACTGCTCAGGAGCTATTTTTCAGGTTTAGGTGACTTGGAAACAACCAGGAAAAAAGCAAAGCAAAACAAAACCAATAAGTTTACTTCATATGTGAATTGAGTCACACATTTGTTCTTGATTTCAAATCCCTTTTTTGAAATATTAATTGCCTTCCAGGTGTTTCTGATTAGGAGTCACAAGCCAGACAAAGGTAAATCCTCTAGGTTCCACAGCAGTTCTCAGTATCTCCAGTCAGCTCTGAGAACACGTGCAGTCCCTGTAGCCGTCAGTTCTCCGTACCCGCGGCCTGCGCAGAGATACCTACGTGCTCAAGGCTGCACTGAGCCCTGGGCGCCGGCGCCCCCGCGGGCAGCGCTGCTCTGCAGGCGTCGCCGCGAGCCCAGCACACTGCGTGCCCCGACACGGGAGCCTTGGGGCAGTTTCAGCACTGCTGCCCCTCAGGGATCTCGCTTCGTGTTCTCCTCAACACTTAAAATCTTGTGCTTTTCGAGACCAAAGCCATTTTTTCCATTGCAAAAGGAAACAACGCAGAGTCCCAGCCTTTAACAGAAATGTGTGGAAATTTATTAATAGAAATATTAGTGCTCTTAATTGCAAAGATACTTCTTTCACTTGTTGATTTATTTTTTCTAACTCTTTGGTTATTTTCAGTGGATTTTTTTTGGTATTTCACTACTGAACAGTGAAGTCTCTGAATTATTTCAGGCAATTCTGCTGAGACTGTCAACACTGCGGCATTTTCTGCCCCTCCATTACCAGGTTATTATGTTGTCTTTTCATCTTCCTTTGTATTTGAATGGGAACACAAAATTACCAAAAGAACTGAAAGAATAACCACACAGTAATACTGTGTTATTACAGACAGAGTTTCACTTGGTAATGTAAACACACATTAATACATTAATTCACTTACCACTAAAATAAAACAGATTTTATTAATTCATATGAGAATTACTGGACAATTTACATAATGTAGCCACAGTGAATAAACTACACAGATATTGAAAAATTTGAATCGCTACCAAATACCTAGAAATATCTTGACTGTGATCAACTTTGTTAAATGACAAATCTGTTCTAGTAAATAAAAAGGTTTTCTATACTCTGCATGCAGCAGTTTGCAATTTTGCGATTAATTTAACTTTCCTTAAGGATAGCACATACAGCAGCAATGTGCGCACGCACACACAGACACATACTCTTATTTTCTTTTCATGCTGCTCAAGCTTATTACCTGCACAACGTAGAGCTGTCTAGTCTGAAGCAAATACTGATACTAATTGATTTAATAAAGATTTTCAGCACAGAAAAGTTAATTTTAAATAAGATGAACGGAAGTTGATGGGGAAGGGAAACGGAACCATGAGACGATTTTCAATTATCATGAAAATAACTTTATTGAAACCCATCAGCCAGACTGCAGTAACGATGCAGCACTCCTCCATGTGCCATTGTGCTTCAGGTCCTGTAAGAGAAAAGAAAAGGGAGTGCATGAAAACATTATCTAGTGCTCTACACAGTGCACTCTCAATTTTTCCACACTGCTTACCCTTCTCCTCTGCTTCCGGGCACTACTGGCAGTTGTGACACTGTCTCTACTCATTCTAGGCACAGAGGACACAGAAAGATTTAGTTCATTGTCAGAAATATTAATTATTCTATAGAACTGCAGCATTTAAGTGCATCACTATCATGGAACACATTTCTTGTGTTACTTACCTTGCGTTTTCTGAATCCTCGCTGGGTTTGCCAGAGGAGTCTTGACATCTATATAACACCTTGAAGTGGGAGAAGGACAAAGTAACAGATTCACCATGGCTGGATAAAACACGGCACAGCTCCGGCATTTGGCACTTCTCCTGTGGCAAGATAACTTCAGGACACAGTAAACAATGTTCTCCAAAACAGCCCAACAAAGCCTTGCTTTCATGGACACGTCTCATACTTACTCCTTCGGAGCCGCTTCCCGGGCCCTCGCTGCACCCGGCCAGCCCGGCCTCCCGGAGGGGCAGACGCAGCCCTCGTTGCGCCGCCCACGACGTGCCACACACACGTCACTGCTCTGAGTTTTTGTGCCTGGTCTGACTGCCAGTGAGCCCAAACCGGAGACAGACCACAGAAACCTCAAGGTCGCATGCAGAGCGCTGTGCTGTTCACGGCGACGCAGCCCAGCAAGAAACCCTCTGTGTGCAGACCAGACAACGAGCCCTGCGGCTGAAATTCCGCATCCCAGCCCTTCTTCCCGAGG
Source organism: Crypturellus soui (assembly GCA_032275445.1). NCBI lineage: Eukaryota > Metazoa > Chordata > Aves > Tinamiformes > Tinamidae > Crypturellus > Crypturellus soui. The sequence goes on along the minus strand of JAUBNY010001121.1, from coordinate 384,335 downwards.
TGGCAGTACAGCCCACCAGCAACCAGCACCAAGCCCCTGGTACAAGCAGTTACAGGGCAGCTTACCCAGAAGCCCATCTCAGGTAACCAGTTTGGTAGGGTTTCACATATTCCCCTTTCTAATCCACAGACATACAGAATAAAGCACAGATGGTATCTGCAGAGGGCAGATAGGTCACAAAACATCTATGGCTAAATCTTTCCTTCCCACTAAAACAAAACCACACCATACCCCCAAAGCAGACTCAACAGGTTGTAATGAACCTGTAATGAAGGACCTTCAACACATTCTCTCTAGTGGTGCTCATGCCTCCTTCAGAGGAACCTGCGGGAAGTGCTGAAGCTCCAAAGTTGTTTCATGCCTCCAGATGCTAGAGTTATTTTGAAGCATACATAAAAAGGACGGGTGTTTCACCAAGCAAACACAATGTGTTTGTGTGTGTCCCAAGAGCAAAGCCCTTGCTAAGTTCAAGAAGGGGAAAATGAGGAAAAGGTACTGAAAGTTTGGACAGGATGAAGAATCACAGGACTGAAGGAGAAGTTACAATAGTATTACATGTTGTGAGCATCAGCACCTATCCGGAGACCCGCTATTAGCAATCCTGGAATTCAAGTGAGGAGCACAGTGATACGATGTAGTATTTCAAAGTTAAGAACATCATATTTTGACAGATACAAGTAGAGAGTCTCTGCAGTTGCTTGTGATCAGGAATCCCTAATAACAACTTGTACAAACAGCAGCACAAACCAGCCAGTGCCCAATTATCAACAGCCATACTTTGATTTATACTTTGCCATGATTTATACTTTGAAGTGGCATGCAGGGCAAGATGAGCTTCATTTTTAAATGCATGTCCCTTAAAATACATACATCCCTTGGCCATGTAAATCAATGCATAGCACTTTAAGAGTATGATAAATTATATGCTAAACACATATGCTAAATTTGTGCATACTAATTATATGATTAAGTCCAAAATTAAGGCTAGAGCCATGGAGGTGAACGCTGGCATCCATTTTCACTGTCTGTTTGCTGCTGCAAAATTGATGGCTCCTCAACTGCACATTTTGCGAGCTGCACAGGAATCAAGGAACTGGCCTTTATATTCCTTGTCCAAACAGGCAAAATAGTCAATTTTTCAGTCTTGGTTATACTGCCCATCAGCAAAATCAACCTTTGTGTCCCGACAAAATCAAAGGTATCTGTCACGGTGAACAACACAAGGTCACAGAGCAGATTTAGTTAACTCTGTCATGTGTTCCCTGAGCCTTAGGCATGAGACCAGCATATGGTCAAAATGAGGCAATAGAGAGATTCAGCAAAATAAAAATAAAGGATTTATCTTCTCCCAGAACTTCTAAATTGTAGTCATTGCAATGTGAAGCATAAAGGGTAATTTTAATAATATTCTATTCCTGAATTAGTTTATTTTTCTTCTCAAAAAAAAAAAAAAGATTCCCCACTTACAAGGAGTATATCATTTGTATTTCACTGACTTCAGTAAAGTTTCTTCTAATTAACTGAGAAAGAATTATTTGCAAATAACATTTATTTCCTGAACATGACCTGAATACCACAGCTTCATGAAGCTAAAACATCACTCATCTGTTTTTCCAGATTCACACACCAGTTCATTCCTCTGCAACTGCTGTATTAATTTTTGCAATCTACACATGGTGAAATTAAGGTTAATAGTGATTTTGTTTTATACACCTGACATTGGTTTAACTGCTAAACAGGCTAAAGATGACAACTATTTCATATCATGATTGTATTTCCATCAAAACTTCAGCAGTCTGCCTACTGTTATTGCATGGGGCATTTTATTTTCACCTGCATCAATTGTATGCTACTATTTCAGAGCAAGGGACAAAGACTGTGCATTATCAAATCCAGTGTTGTGGATGCCTTGCTGAAATGGTCATGTTTGCTCACATACGACAGCAGGTTGTTCCAAACACCTTCACACTCCACCTCATAACACACCTTAACTGCTCCCACATTTGCTTAACAAGAATGAGTAAAATGGACAAAACTGCCACACCTTTTGTCTGTCACCAGCTGCCTTCTTACCCCAGGCACTGAGCAAATGCCCACATCTCTCTCTAAACCTATGAAGAAAAAGACACTGCAAAGCAAAGCCAGCAACAACAGTAACGCATCAGACATGCAGGTTTGGGAATATACAGTATCATATGGAACATAAGCTACTACCTGAGAGAGGGAGGTGGCTCAGGAATACGACAGGTTGGCAAAACTGTCGTCGTGGTGGATAAGCCACCTGCCTAACTCTTGTTCACCAAATCCCGCACATGAGAACGATGGCCTTGTTAAAGAACCCGGGTTTAAACAGGTAATAGTAACGTATTCCTTCACACTGCATACAAGTAGCAAACCTCTGAGCCTTGCTGACCCAGGGGCTTGTGGTGGAAAACAGTATTGGCACGTTCAGAAAAGGATCAAACCAACTGGTGGGGAACAGATCCCTAAAAGTGCTAGCCTGGGCCCCAGGAGGGCACTGCCGCAGAGAGACCCTCCCATCCACACAGCATTTCAGCTTCACCCACTATGCACCGAGTTCAACCTGCTCTCACCAATCCTCAGTACTCACTTATACAACAAGTCTGTGAAAAAACTATGAAAGCGCTTTTCAGAACCAAGGCAGCTGTCCACATTTTCACCTAACTTTCCACATAGCGCTCGTGATTATTTTTTTCATTTTACCCAGTTTCAAAATGGTTCTAACAAAAGGTGCTACGGTATCGTCCCTCGCCTCTTCACTAGTATTCAAAAATCAAAGTGAAGATAGCAAATGCAAAAGTTCTGCTTTAAAAGTCAAGGTTAACACACTGTTCCTCAAAGAACAGGGGGTCTTCAAAAGCAGAATTTCCAGCCAGATGACAGAAATGGGATTCCTAAAGCACATGAACCTGCAAATACAAGGAAAACCTTAAGAAGAACGTGCCCTACATAATGTACAATAAAGGCTAAGTTCTGCAACACTTAAATGCTGCTATTTTTGGTAATTGGAATAAATTCTACTTTTCTTATTCCTTGCAATTTGATTTTCTACAGTACCATGGTACACTCATGAGAAAGACTTTGCAAAGACTTTCCTAACTGGATGAGTGTTTATTGCCACCCGATGCCTCTGCATACAAAACAGCACAGAATTGTACCTTGATACGTGTTCAGTAAAGACTATCTTTGCTTAGGCTTCCTAAGTAATTGAAAAAAAAAAAAAGGCCCATTTGAGATACTCAGTGCCTCTTCTTTACTGGGAAACCCAAACCAGGAAACAGTTTTCCACATATGCCCACAAATACAAAAGCAGAGGTAAAAATCCCTCCAACTGCACGTAGCACTCCTGCTAACGCAGCCTGGCACGCAGTTCGCATTCACCACCGCGCGCTCTGCGGAGACGGCTCACGCTCGGTGCGTTAAGGGAGTCCCCGTCCCATCGCTTACAACCACTGGGCTGCAGCTGTTTCCCTTGGGCGCTGCTGGTGCTCGCAGCTCGGCCGCGCGGGCCTGGAACGGGAGCACTGCGCTCCGTGGAGCAGCGCTCCAGCCGCTGCTGCTGCGCCACCGGCCCCACTCTGGTCCCCGAGGAACCCCGAGAAGGGCTCGACCACACCGACCGCTGCCTCTTCTCCACTCGGTGATTTATGTCCCCTCGGCCCTGTTGAAAAGTTGGTGCTGGGAGGCTTTTGAAGGATAAATGTGGAATTAGGGAAATACAAGGCTCGCCTGCATAGAATACATAGTTTTCAGATGGACTACACCGGATTCACAGCCACTTGGCTGTGCGCGGAGTTTGTCTGCAGGCTGCTCTGACTGGTTACAGGCTTGCACACATGGCGGGTACGGCTGCTCCCCTGCGAACGGTGGCTGCGATTCAGTTATCAATGTTCCTGTTTTATGCTACAGATTTGCAAGTTCAGATTCAATAAATCAGAAATTAACCTTAAAAAACTATAAGTAAATAGGAATTATCACACTAAATGGTGACAAAACCAGTGATCATAATATCTTCTGAATTTTGGGGTCTCCATAATCTTCCTAATCCGATAGCATTTTATCTCATGTCACTCCTAATACAAGTTCATGAGCTGGCAAGCTAAATCAACTTCCAAGAAAACCTGGGTACAACATAATATAAATAAGTGGCATATTAAAAAGTAATTTTTATGACTTCCACATGCATTTGCATGCTCTTGCGCATGCTGTTGGTCATGGTTCAGGCAAGCTGTTCTGCACAAACGGTTAACCGAGGGCGAGCTCGGCCCTGTGAGGAGAACTGACTCCTCTCTGCTGCAGAACAGCTGAATGGTCAAGTGGTGTTGACCTGTGAAGCCTGCCAGTGCCTCAGGGCATGTACACCGCACGTTACAGGGCAGCAATTGAGTCGAGAACAGTTTTCCCCTTCCAAACTTATAAGTAGCAATTCTCATTAATCATTCATTCCTGTTTGAATTTTTGCTTAAACTGATGTTAATTTAATAGCCATTTTTTTAAAAAATATCCTCCTACATTGTCTGTTAAGAGCAAATGAAATAGTTCATATTAAACCTAGTTACATTTTAATATTACAGTCAACACACAATTCTGAAACAAAAAAAGGTTAAAATTTATTTTCTTTTACAACAAGATAGGCACTAACTCTTTCCTAAAATCTCACATGAGATATTATTCCTCAGATGTCATGATTTGGCCATATAGTCTTAACGTTATGGTTCATTAAAGATAAATAAAATATCCAAACATCATTACATAACTCCTAGCCCTCTAATGATAGACAGGTAAACGATATAACGTTGTAACGATGTACAAGTAAAATGGGAAATCCTGGTACAATTTCAGTTGCAACCAGCAAATATAACAGGAACTGCTCTGAACGCCCCAATCCACTGGTGGAGTTCAGGAGAATCTTCCCAATCACGGTCATGTGTTTGAGGTTACGGTACCAAGATAAACGTTAGCAAGCAAAAAAAAAGAAGTGAAAACTTACCCATGAATTCAATTCCTAAGTGGTCTGCTATACCCAAGAAGGCATGTAAAAGATGACAGAAAGAGAGAGCAAAATGTTAGAAATGGGACACAACACAAACATCATCTCTACCGTCACGCGCAGTTCGAACTGGGTGAACTCTTAGGCGGCTCTGCTGCAGGACTCCCCGTGGCTCGAGGACCTGCTCTGGAGCTACTGTTCACATAGAGCAAACAACACCCTGACCCGAGGAAGACACTCCAAAGAGACTGCCACCGAGGCTGGCGCCGATGGGGACACACATGGACACCTGTCTATTTCATCAGACTTGCGCCTGACCGAAAGGCCTCCAGCCAGCTCACCAAGGGAATTGCTTCTCCGCCTCCTGCAAATCCTCTCTCCAATTCCTGACTACTTTCACTCATTAGACAAGGTCCTTGCTTTCATTTTCTCTGGCAGAGATCAAAACCTAAAGAGATAAATGAAAGACTTTTACTGACTTTTGCAGCTCTTATTACTGTGCACTGGCCACACTCAAGGCGAACGTGCCTGCTGGCTGTTTTTCAACAGAAAATCCAGCAGTGCAGTAGAAATAGGAAACAGTAGACCTGCTGTCTGCTTAGCAACAACCTCAAGCAAAAAAAAACAGAATGCCGACTGAATCTACTATATGGAAATTCCAAATTCAGGACTAATCTTTTTCCATGTGTCTGAAATTTGACTTGCATAGGCAATGTTTTAGTGCATTAAAATTAATATAAATTTTTTATTAATTTTAAGTTGGTATAAAGTATGCTTAATTTGATATCATGTGATTAATAATAATAATAATGAGCCCACTGCACAAAGGGATTGCAAAAAAAGATTGCAAGGGGATCCAGCACCAGGGAAAATTATAATCGTCTTTTCAAGACTGAGGGCGTAGGAAGCTAAACTTTAAATTCACATTGAGCTGCTGCAGGACAAACACAGCTAAAGTGCAAAATACCTACCATTCTCTTCTAGCCTAGATCTGAATTATTTTCTTTTCCTATGGGAATTAAGAAGAAGGTTTTTGCCCAGGGCAATGAGACGTTTTTCTTTAAATACAATATTATTTCTTTTTGAATTGCTTGTGTGTGCCTTTCACTTTACAATCATGAGTGCTCAGAGCCGGGCTATACTGCTCAAAAATTTGTAAAACTCTTTGCCCTCTAGCCAATACATTGCAGCTTTCAACAGTTCACTTAAAAACTATACAGCAAAGTCAAAAGAAGGTTTCCAAAATAAGCAACAGTAATTTTAGAGACCATTGTATGGTCTGTCAGTTCCCATCCTCGTTACAGGTACCGGAGGTGTCAGGCCTCCTGGTGAAGGCACCGGGAGCTGGGCGCCCTTTGCAGCCCTCGAGGCTGCGCGGTGCACAAACGTCCACGCCGCAGGCAAAGGGCTCAAGAGGGTGCCATGTGGTATAAGCACCTTCTTACATGGCTTAAGACAGGCACGTTATTCAAGACTACAGAGAGCCAGATGAAGCTTTCATTTTTGGTATTAGATATAAAACTCCAAATCATACACGGGTGTATTCCCTATCACAGGCTCCTGAGCTGTATTCCCACAGTCACCTAGAAACACGCTGCTGCATTTCAGACAGACACGAGTTTTTACAAAAGCATGAGATCAGAAGTATGAGAAATGCATTCAGAGATCTGCTTTTTCTGTTTTACTTATATAATGCTATTAAATGGTGCGAGCCTATAAAATGTGCACGCATCATCTGCCCTCAATTCCCATCTTGCAGCCTTCTTTCAATACCGTAGACTAGATCAGGGTGCAGGCATCAGCTGCTCACTTAAAAACAAACAAGAAAAGGAAACCAACTGCTGTAACCTGGTCTCCCAGGAGCTAAGAATATTCACACACAGAGAAAGTCCAGGCCATATCACCTTGTTAAGTCAGTGCAGAAGAACTCATCAAAAATTGTCTTTTCCTAACTGGGCCATCTGAGTTCTCAAAATAGCAGTTTTCCATCTGCAATCTACAGTCTCCTTCCTGGAGTACTCTGAGATGGTTAAAAGCTGATTCCAAGAAAACATATTTAAAATATACCTTTCCTTTATGAATTGGTGAAAGAGATTTTAGCTCATCTGTGAGTGGCTTATATGCAGAGGGAGGCCAAGGTGTCTGTTCCCAAAAAATGTGTGCGGTTGCAGAAGGTGGGGGAATTCAATTTTCACTCTGTTGTGTGCTTCAGCAACCAGCACTCCATCTTGCTGATAAGGATGAGGAAAGTCTGGCTAACGGGATAAAACTGAGCGGGAAAGAATCCCAGTCACCAATCTATATCATTAAGCATGTTTTTACAAGCTCTGGAAGAACATGCCTGGGAGTACAAAATGATAAAATACTAATTCCCGCTGATTCAGCACAGCCTGAAAGGCTCCTCCAAAGTGGCTCTCACCAACAGCCTGTGCAACAGGACCACTCTCCACTGCTTTTCCCTGCATTAAGAATGTTAAGACATCAGAGTCTAAAAAACACCAAACAAAACCAGGCAAAACTTAAGAGACACCATTGGTTCCAGACACTGCATGTTTTATTCACAGACTTATATATTTATCCCCTAAGATATTTACTTCACTAGCTACAGAAAATCCCAAATCCTGCAGAAAGCACAAGTAGACCGGGCAACTGCCCCTGCCTAGGACGCGCACCCTCCTGGAGGGCGCTCCTTGCAGAGGACCCACCTCCATCCTTCACATCCGTCATCTGGAAAAGGCTTCGGAGGAGATCCGGGACTGCTCCAAACACAACGCAGGTAGCGCTGCTCTGTGGCAAGCGTGAGCTGTCCCAAAGGGCTGTTACCCATTCAGAAGGTATAAGTGGTTAATTAACTTGCGCCTACACTGAGTCTTTGGACGCAGAGTGCGGCGCGCCAGGCACCTCCCCATGAAGCAGCGCAGTTGCTTTGAGGACCCCCTTCAACCCAGCCGCACGCGGGAGCTGTTGCGCTTCACACGACGGGGTCGTTAACCACGTAACAGGACTGTGTGTTGTTTTGTTACCAAGATTGCTTTTCTTTCTGCTACTGTTATGTTCTGAAATATATTACTCAGACAGGGAGATTATTCACTTTTATACTGAATTTTATGAATATTTCAGTATTTTGCTGGTGATGTGGGATGAAGCTTTCATTATTGGGAAAAAATACTGTCTTATGGCCCTTGTACTATGTGAACTTGCTGTTAATAGTAGTCATTTTAATTTACACTTTATGAATATGTACACACCTGGAAATGCTTCATAATAGGCACAAGAGAAGATAAACTTGTACCCAATCATGGATTAATTTATTAGTGTCTCACATACAATATGTAACCTCATGTCTCTTGTGCCTGGGCTTGTTTTTTTTTTTTTTTTTCTTGCTGCATCCCAACCCCTCCTATGAACAGAAATACAAACTCAACATTTAAATGCCCATGACAGAAAGAAGAGAAAGCTTGGTATAAAAATATGCACTGCCGACTGCTACAGATATTTTAATCTGTTCTAAGGATAGACTTTTGGCAAGGAGGAGACAGCATTGGGGAGTCAGTGCAACAGCAGCGTATTTTACTCTGCAAGTCAAATTTATTGGTTCCAATTCCAACACCTCCCTCATCAGATCTGCCCTCGGCAGACTACTGCCTCAAATGAAGCCGCAACCCGCTAACCCGCCGCGGAGAGCTCGGCACCCCGGCAGCTCACACGCACAAAGCGCCAAGACGAAGTTGAGCTTTGAAGCAGCCCAGGTAGCGAGACGGGAGTGTTACCTAACCCTAGCAAGTGCTGCTGCTTTATCCATCATGTCTGATGATGTTTGACAACACGCGGCGCTCAGCCTGCCGCTGTGCTTAATGAAGCTCACAGGCATAGCTGGTTAGACACGTATTGCAAAGTGTGCTGTTTTTTCAGGCGAGACTGGAGCCTCCATTTACATGTGAGCGCATGGGACCAGCTATTTCTCTGTTCATTACGAAGCTTCACTGTTCCATGCTTCCTTTTTCTCTCTTGCATCTACAGGGCTTTATCAGAGATAGCAATTAAACCAGCTGCTATGAGAAAAGGATCATTTCAGGATCAGAAAGAAAAAGTACAAGCCTGTATTAGCATATTTTACATAAGTAAGTTATTGCACAGCATAAATTTGGACTTTCTTTTACAGGGATTCTGCAGATTCATTTCTGTAATAAATTTACATAGAAATACTTCTTTTTTTTTCATAGGGAAAAGAAATGATCAGCTTGGTTCATGGCCATGAGTCATAGAAATAAAATCAAGGTTTCACCACAAAGCTGGTTCCAAGTATCTTCATCCAAAGATGCGATTGCAAATGCACTCAGTGGGACACTTACTGAAAACTGACCAAACTAAATCTTTGCTGCCTCTTTTTACCATCTCTGAAAAAGTGAGTTATTAAAATCTTCCCAGATGTTGCCACTCCATCATGAGATGGGCTACTCTGGGGAAGCAGGAAGGGTGCAAGATGTGTCAGTAATTAGTCTCGCCTATGTCAAAACTCAGTAATGAAAACCATATGTACATGCATCCCTTACATAATGCTTAGCTCTCAGTGAAATTAGAAAACACAGGTACAGTAATAATTGCATGATTTAAAAAACAGTGTTACTAAGCTACACAAAAGTTCACAACCTGTATATTTTCAGTAAAAAGTAATGAAAAGAGTTTTATATTCTACATTTGTATAGATAAGGTTGCTTTTAATTTCAGTCAAATTGAATCCTCAAAGACACAGGACTAAATATTGAAGATAACGTCTAAAGGTTAATTGTTGTATTCATTTATATATTTTAAACAGAAATGAATACAACAATTAGCCTTTAGATGTTATCTAAAAGCAAACCTAGCTGTTCTCCTTCTTTGTCATTATATATTTGAAACAGAATGACAAAGAAGGAAAACAGCTAGGTTTGCTTTGCTTAAAAACTTACTCATATTGCTCTGGGGATGCTCTGGAAGGGCTTTCAAACAAACCTCCTCCTCCCCACTGCCTAATTTCAGGATAAAGGAACATTTCACATTTTAAAGGTATCCATCAAAAGCTTATATAAGCAAGACATAGTGATGAATAATGGAATGACTTCTTATATTGATGATAAGTACGTGTATAAGAATTTTAGTAGATATAAATCAAAAAGTTTAGTGGTAGGTGTCAGCCAAATAAATGCAGCCTACTCACCAGTGAGATGACAGTGCAGCAAACTGCATGTGTTGCTGGACTTTCCAGATTATTTTGCTGATTTTAACATTCATAAATCAACATACATGCCCTATACATACAATGACTTAAATAATCCCTCCCAGAATATCAACATGCAAAGATTAAGTCCACATCTAATGCTTAGTCTCAGGTCAGACACTCTGAGGGTTTTGGAGCTGTTCCAGTGAAAAATCACCAAATCAGATGAAAGGGAAGCTGCCTGGGTCTTGGCTCTGAGCTCTTGCAAACAAGGTTATTTATGACGAACTCTCTAAACACATCAACTTTTTTTCCTGCGTTTAGGAAAACCCAAGTTAACATTGCACATCACAACCTATTTCCCCAGTTACAGGACAACATTAGAAACTACTACAGCTGCTGATACTGCTAGATATTCATTGAAAAATCAAAATTTCTGATATTCTTCAGATTTCATATAACAGCTGTACGGCAAAGCACCATATCAACTATTGCAAAACCAAACCAAACCAAACTCTGGTTTTGCTCCTTTGCTGCCAAAGCCTATCAACTCAGAGTTCCCTCTTCCTTGGCTCCATACCTAACGCCTTCTATTACAGCAACATCTAAAAGCCCCACTCTACACGGACAGATCTCTCACTGTGCTAAGAACTGCACAGTGACCAAGCACAAAAGTAGTTACTTGATGTATTCTTCCAGTTCTGAATCCTTTTCTTGGGTTTCTGCAGCAACTTGCTCTGATGATATCTGTATTTGTCACAGAGCCACAACTGCTCGGTGGGCGATGACAGCTCCAAGGAGCTGCCGGAGCCGCTGGCTGCAGCACAAGGTGCCCTCCTCCCGCGCGCTCCGTGTTGCTGCCCTAACTGCTCCTGCCGAGCGGGATTCCTCTTCTGGTTAAATTAATGACACAAAATGACTATTAAGGCGGAGTAAGTCTGTGAGTTTCTTCAAGATTACCATCGGGACTCTGGCACTATTGTTTCCAAATGGGCATTTGATAATACAGTTGTGTAAAATATAACCAGTCTCACAGAAACATTAAAGGAGTTGCTAATAGGTCCCTCATCTTACGCACATATGACATTTAATAAACATTTCTCATGCTAAATGTTACTTTATTTCTTCCATACATCATTAAGGTGTCCTTCACTTGCCTGCTACAGGAGAGTGTTCCAGATGCAATTACAGTTACTGCTCTCTGAAGGCAAGGACAATTTGGTAAGTTTTTCCTCAATTTCTTGAAACCTAATTACTTGCCTCAACATCAGGCGTAGAAATGTGCATCGCTTTGTGAGAAAAGGTAGCCCCGGTCCCTAATGCACCAAGCAATTTGCTGCTATTGCAAGCAAAGGAACAAGCCAGCAGCAGCCGATCACAAGTATTTGGTGTTTACACTGAGATTTTTACAATACTGACTGAAAGTTTTAATGACTCCGAATTGCACACCTCTGTTCTAACGACAGTTAGAGAAGTTGCCACATTTTTTGCTATCTATCTGCAAATCCTAGTGAAGCGGACCGCAGGTCGCAGGGCCGCAGGACAACAGTCGGGAGGGCAGAGTCACTCCCCCAGGAGGGGCAGCACCCAAGCCCTCTCCCACCGCAAGCTCAACAAGTGGCAGCTCAGAAGGCTTCTGTTTCAAAGAGACGGTTACCACCCCTGTACTTAGCGTGGAAAAGTGAAGTTCGTGCTAGTTATGTATATAAAATGTATATGCATATTTAAAGATTATGCATTATAAATTTGGATGCTTTAAAGATCTCACTGGAGTGAACTCCATGGCAAAATAAAGCATTTGTTCAATGTGTCTTATGATTCAGTGAAATAGCAAATGGCAGTTCACAGAAGTATTCCCATTACTGCACAATTCTCCTTTGGCTATAAGAATTTAGACCTGTAAAGCACGTGAGTGATAGCAAATCTAAGCACATTTGTCCATTTCTCAATATTAATTCCCTATTTATTAATTTTAAATTCAACTAATGGCTTAAAAAAAAAAACCCAAAACAAAGAACAACAATAGAAAAACAAACAACCAAAAAAAACCCAGCTGCCCAATGGGTTGGCTGCCACAGCCTGCAACCATGCACATGGGCAACTTAATGCTCTTGCTACATTTGGCTGTATTAAAATTTGAGGGACACAAGTCCCTTTATGGGATCCAGATTTTTGCTTTGCTTAAACGAGCTGGAAAATTTCTGTGAAAAAACTCTGCAATTCCAACAAAACATCTAAGCAGATGCATCTTATTTAAAGCTCTTGAGTACACCAAAACACCTCAAGTGATTGACTATTTTACTATATAGGATTTTTGGATTCAGAGAAAGCATTCCTTAAATGCTGTCACTCAAGCAGCCTAATAGATCCCTGTCCTGTGAAGCTGGTGCATTATATAAATAGTTAAAATGGAAAAATATTGACGATTATTTATGGTATCAAATCACTAAGAGCAAATCAGAAAGATCTCCTTTCCTACAAATTAAAACCCTTCCTTAACATCTGGAGATTATTTTCTTCAAGCTAATCAATATTGAAAAAGCACACTGATTTGGACAGCAGCTCTATGGTATGGTGACATTAATACCTCAGTATTCTTGAGCTGGATGACAAGCATTAATTTTGGACACGTGAAAACTACAGAGTTGAAATCTACTACCATGGAAGTAGGGAAATGTGCATCTGACTTGAAGCTGTAACAGTTCAAACAAATTCATTTCAACTCGACTGTGGTATTTGCACACGCGCCCTCACGATATCCTACCCACTGAGGTTTGCAAACTCCCAAGAGCTTCAGGATCAGTCACTGCAATTAGTAATTCTATGTATCGTGCAGTCACATACAGCACACACTAATGGAATCAGGGCTTTTTCACGTCTTAAGCTCTCTCTACATAAATACAGTCTGTTACAGAAGCCCTTAGCCAATAATACAAACAGACAAATAGTACCAAAATAGACAGCAAAAAAAATGACTATGAGATCTTTTCCACACAACCTGGGTATCTCGTGAAAACAACGTAATTCAAGTACATGGGATTAATTTTGGTTACATGAATAGAATTTAGAATATCTGATATGTGGGTAATAAACTGAACAGGTTCTTAATTACTTTGTGATTTAATACTGCATGTCTCCAAATTCTTTACTACTATCAACTGGAAACTAACAGGGAGTCCACTATATGTGGTATAAATGTCCTTAGTGTGCTATTTCCCAGTTTTGTATGTTGTTCCATTGCTATATTAGTGAATGCTCATACACTTTTCAAAAATACTGCCAAGAAAATGCACTGTTTGACTTTGGTTTGATGTTAGTACATACAGAAAAGGTGCTCTGGTAAGTGTTAATGTTTAGGAAGGACACTATCCCCCATACAGGAGGATCTGAACCAGATCAGGGGCTACAATAAAATGAATTGGTAGCTGCTATCAACAGCATTAAAATATACCACATAGATATTAAAATACACTATTTGATAGGAAAAAACACATGCTTTCCCTATAACCTAGAATTACCTGTGGCAAGAGCAGCAAAACCCAAGCTGCTGTTCACCCTCACCTATATTTGCTAGTATCCAGCATTAACTGTTACGAGTGTGATGTGGGAATTGAGCTCAAGGGCCCCAGATAAAAAAAAAAAATCCTGAAATCACTGAGCACAATCCCAACTATTGGAGTCACTCAAATACATGGACTACACAGGCAGGGACCGGCCGTAAGCCAAAACCAGTTGAACGGTACCTGTGTGCCGATACCTGCAGTGCTACCATTTTGCATCCTGCCCTCTTGGCAACTTAAAAATTTCAGCAACACCTGCACAGATGAGTGTGTCAGAAAAATTTAAAAAAGCAACAGAAGTCATTCCTGTGACCTTCATACACATGAGCTATGATTTTAAAGCTAAGCAAGGATATTTAGATAAAATAAATGAGCCACTCAGGGAAACCTGCACTGAAGATGCTGCCAAACTGAACTTTCTTTCTTAGTTTCTTTTCTATAATGGAAAATGTGCTATCACTACAGAGCCTTGGCTGACACAGCTCTTAGATGATCTGCTACCTAGAAGAAATGGGCTTCAACCTATCCCCTTGAAATAAACTAGTCTGATAAAATAGATGTGTCTGTGGTCACAGAGAGAATTATTGCATCTCATTCTAATAAGAATCTCTAGAAACTATTACAAATGACTTGCAGTAGAAATGCAGGATGCCTTGCAGCCAGCTCCTCTCTCTTAACAAGTCGTAACACCAAAGATGTGTATGATCCACCAAGAAGAAAATGTTTTAAAATTACAAAAGAAATACATAATACACCAACCAGCATCTCAGGAGGAAGGCAAGCCATTCTGCTCTCTGTATACACTTCTATTTTATTTCTGCTGAATGAAACTGCATCATGAATTCATCCATTTATGAATATACTGCATTAAACACGGTTAGGTGGGGAAAACTATGGGTTATGAAATGGTTACCTTTTATCTCCCATCACAGTCTGTTAAAACGTATGGAGGCACAAATTGGCTGAGAACATCTCTCAAACAGCAATCCTGTACTTACTGGGCTGTGAGCCTAAATCGAAAAATCAGTTTTCCATCCCTGCAATATTACAGAACAAGTAGAAATAAAAGTAGCCAATCTACAGTAAAATACTTACAAAAACATACTTAACACAGTGAGTGAAAGGAGAGAGGGAAGAACACTTCTGCTGTGACTTTCTATCTATTTACACTTTTACTGAGGGCTGGAACTTCACATACAGAATGAAACCAGGTAGGAAAATGAGTGTGCCAGATGGAGAACGGATGACAAAGCTCAGCAGTGCCCACTCCAGAACTGAGAATTCCCTCAAGCCGAACTGCTGCTGACTTTGGGAAGTGGAAGTCTACATTCATTACTCAGACAGTTAAACAAACTAAAAGCCAATGTCTGTTTAAAGCTTGTGTGTACCAGGACAGAACAGGAGCAGGTCCAAGTTATTTCCCCTAAAAGACTTTACAGGGTGACAGTCTCTCATCCTACTGTCTCCTCCACCTATTACATGCACCGCAGCCTGGAATCTATGCTGTAGAAGAGTCTGTATTGCTGCTTGTGCTGAAAGCAGCATCAAAAATGGATCTCTCAGTCCAAGAGAAGTTTTGCAAAGGACCAGTGTGTGTCCGACAAAGAAGCAGAAATCAATGAACAATTACCTCCTAACACCACTGTAATACAAGTAAATAAAGCAGGTATGCAGACACAAAGCGAAGATAACCTGGTGGTGGCTCTTGTATTGGCAAACACCAGTAATACCAAAACCTGCACAATCGTGCTGCCTCTCAGGAAACCTTGACTTAAGCACATTAAATACTCTTTAACTATTCAGGTGATGTGCAGCTCACTAACATCATTACTGAGCATAAACACACATGCCTATGAACTAAATCATTGTATCCCCCAAAAGAAGCCATGAGCCCTCCGAAATGACAAGGCCCTTCCTTCACGCTGCCTTTTCGGGCCCCACACTTGTATTTTCTAGGCAATCAAAAAAAAAAAAAAAAAAAAAAAAAAAAAAAAAAAAAAAGAGGATCTTGATGTGTTTATATCACCGCATACACCTTACCACAGAACTCCGAAGGTTGCTGGTAAATCCTCCCAAAAGGCTATTAAGAGAGTTCAATATTTTGCTTTCACACCAGAGAATACTGTCATCTGCAGCAATATTATTGTTTTCCTCAAAGGTTATCTATTGCAAATTTCTTTCTGTCTTTGAACAGCTGTGCACTACATATAACTAAACTTCAAAAATATTTTAAGCTGAGAAAGCAGCTGTCTTTCCTTTTTGTCTGCCAAATGCAATCACCATTGAGGATTAGCGAAGCCTGCTACTCTCAATGATAGTGCTATTATTATTTTCGTGGTTCAAGTAAAACATAAAGAGAAGCTAACACATGGTTAAAAACTCCTAAATCTAAATACTAAATACATCTAAATACCTTGCAAAGCAAAAGGCGCTTTCAAAGTGGAAATCAGACTCTCATACTTCCCGGGCTCTCCTGAACATTTCAGTTCCGCAGGGTAACACTGGCACAACGACGGGACAAGTGACTGCTCTGCCTGGCTCGTAGCTGCAGATCCGCACAGCGGGCAGGAGCACGCGGCACTGCGGCCACCTGAGCAGGTAAGCCAGCCCCGCGGATGCCCTGCAGCCTGGCCCTGCGACACCACTGCTGCTGCTCCTCACTCTGGCTGGATCCACAGCTTGCGGACACCCAAGAGGCACCCCCTGGCTGAGATGGTGGGTGCTATTCGTGGTCGCAAACGGGGCCAAGGCAAGGAACAGGACCCGGAATCCTCGCAGGAGGAGCGCTCCTGCTGAGGGTCGGCGCCGAGGCCAGGGAAAGGCACCGAGACCGAGCCACCTCTAGGCACTTTGCAGGTACGTATCCTTTGCCATTGAAATCAACCCACCATTTGTACCACCATACTATTATATCAATCAGTTCAGATCTTAAATATCTCTTAGGCTCCAAGTTACAGAATCTGATTTCTCTAATTTGCAAGAATATTCTTTCAATTTTCAGTCTAAAATTATAAAGCACCAATTTAAATCCATTCATTCCTATGACAACATCTCTTTCAGCTTCCATCATTCTTATCTTTCCTTTGTATTTATCCACTTAATGCATTTAGAGACTTGACAATATCTCTCACACATTTCACAGACCATTATTCTATAAAGTTGTAATTTTCAGAGAGACATTAGAATATCTAGCAATTATTGCACTGGACTAGCAATATATTTACCCAAACAATGGTTTCCAAATATTTTTTTTTTTAAGTTTAACAAAACAGTCCCTGCCACTACCATCACTTCCCATGTGAAATGGCCGCATTCCTATAAAACACAGCAGATGAAAAAGAGCAAAAAACAAATTGTGAACTTACTGGTGGCAATGGAGGTATGTATAAAGAAAAAATCCAGAGCATCCTACATTGTTAAATGAAACTTTTAAAGACACATAAAATAGGGTTTAGAGTCGAGCAAAAGTAAACATGTGAAAGGAAGATCACAGGCTCTTCCTCTAACTGAAACTCCTTCCCAAATCTGAGATCAAAGAGGGAGAGGAAAAAAAATAAAAATAAATTAAAATCTTAACCAGAAAAGACTAAGTACAGCAACTCTGTTTCCTTTGCTTTTTGCAAAGCTAGAGCCTAAGCCTGTTGGTCACCCCAAATGGAGAAAGGCGCGGGAGGTGCAGTGAAGAATCAGACTTGCAAACTGTAGCTAGTGAAGCACATCTGCCTGCAGAGAAACTTGCAGCAGACCAGCCGGACGCTTGCCCTAACCCAAGGCAAAGATTTCATCCTCTCAGTTGGGTAACACCATGCCAAAACTTTGCTTCTCCAAAAAGTGAGCAGAGGCTAAAATGCACAAGGGTAAAAAAAAGTCCACTGAGCTAGAAATGGGCAGAGAAGAAAGCTGATCCATCACATCGATCCTCTTGCTCTTGAGAGAAGGGCAAGAATGAAATCATGGGCTAAAATTGCTCTCAAACACAGGCTGGGTCCTGCAATGCCCTTTTGGAAACTTTTGGAAAACACTTCAAGAAGCCCTTCAGCCATACAGTAAGCATTAATGCAAGTGTCTGAAGACAGATCTATATCTCAAATGACATGGAAAAAAAAAATTCCATACAACCCTAGTCTGAGTTGCAGTCTTGGACGCTGTCCCTTTAGCACTGCAGCAGTCCCACACAACTGCAGGTTACCATTTTCTTACAGCCCATTAAGCTGACTTTAACACAAATAAACATGCCCCTGGGCAAAGTAACAACACAAAGCAAAACTAAACACCAACTCTGTCCATAAGCATTTTGTTAAGGAATTACAATTTTGTGGATAAATGTTTCTCTCAAACTAGAAAAAATTCCACTCAGTTCTTCTCCTTTGGATCACCACAAAATGGGGATGGGGAGAGAGCAGCTGTTTTCTTTCTGGTTAACCACCAAAACCCTTATGTCATACACCAAAAACACCTTATGTCATACAAGAATATTTCTGCTCCATTAGAAGGAAAAAGGAATAATTATAATAAACAACAACACTTTACTGTCACAAACAAATAAGATTAAGTAGCATGCACCTTTGCAAAAGCTAATTACATCTTTTTTCCGCCTCTTGTGCTGTAACTATTTATCATATTCATTGCCCTTCATGGGTTGCACAGCTTGTGCCTATGGCTACTAAATGCAAAGTGTATTAGGTCAAATTATTTGTACCAAATCACATAGAACAAACTGTGCCTTTTTAACATTACCATATTTTAAGCAGTTAAGGGAAGTAGTCAGATATTGAATGATCTAAATAAAGCATTTTCTTCCCCTGCCATTTAACAGCAGTATACAAGAGCAGCTTTGATTAGGAGTTGACGTTCTGCATGCTTTACTAGTAAACCTGTGTTTTGTAAAGTCACTGGCACCACAACAGTCTTTTTTTTTTTTTTAAAGGATGTTTACAAACAATTTAACCAGGACATAGGTTGTGTCACCAAGTTTCACTCATTTTGGTAGCTATTTCCAGGCTCGGCCAAGGACACGGGGCCCCCGCCGAGGCCAGAGGTGCCGGGCACTACAGCAGCGTCTCTGGCAGTGGCTCACTGTGCTGCCTTCCCAGCACATTTACAGAACTTAAAATCCCATTTTTCTCCCCTTTCCAACAAATCTCCCTGTAATAACTGCAAAACTTGAGGCTTTTGACTACCGCAAATTAGGCTGGATGTTGTTATTCCCCCACAAAACAACTCCCTGCGCATAAGCAAAGGGCAACAAGACTAAGTCGTAAACATGCTAGGCTCGTCGCTGGGTACGCACGGGCTCTCTGCTCCCCGGCAGGCCTCAACGCACCTCAGGAGCAGTCCTCTGATCGTGGTGGGAAGCTAAAGATCTCTCGGGCGTTTTGGATTGCAGATTACTGCTACGCTGTGTGCTTAGTGTATATTCGTCTTAGCAAGAGGCATTGGCTGCCTGCATTTTTTCCTTGAAATATGGTAAAGTACTATTTGCCTCTTAATAGAGCCATCAAGGGCCATTCTCTCCAGTTTACCATACAGATTTGTATTCCTTGCACAAAAGTGTTATGACTTTAATTGGAATAGACAGCATGGTAGCATAATTTTATATAACTGTTTGCAATTACTTCAGTGGTAGCTTCTACAGAGCTCTCTGTGATACTTCAAGAGCATTTTTCAGCATACAGTATACATATTAGAAAAAAAAGCAGTAATTTGCTGCAGCTGTACAAAGTGGATTAGGGAAATCTATCAGCAGTGACACAGATATTCAGAAATGGGAGATATTTTGCACAACCATAAGAGCACAACCATAAGAGTTGGTGACATTAATAGTTTTGTAATGGATGGATTAACTAAAGCATTCTCTTTTACCTAAGTGACACATAAGGAAAAGACAGGATTACGGGTTAGGAAGGTGTTTGGGTTGTTCTCGGCCCCCAGCCGAGAAGGGTTAGGGGTTAGAGGCGCAAAGGCGCAGGGAGCAGCCCTGCCCGCCCGAGCGGGGCTGCTCGCGGCCCCCAGCTCCTCCTGCCAAGCGGCAACCCGCCGCACTCCTCGGCTCGGCCTGAGCTCGTGTTGCCGTTAGGTGCACCACACACAGCGTTGCATATGCTGTAATGATGCATAACCGACACTTGCGTGGGACCTTCTTTTCTACGGGAGAAGTTTAGCACAAATATTTTAAGGAGCGTTGTGAGCACAACAGCAATAGGAGCAGAGAATATTTTGCCTAATTAGACTGTAATGGAAAAAGCTCACTGGGGAGGTTCGAAGCTACAGTAGACATATTTATGGAAGACAGCAACCCAGCTCTCTTCCTGAAGCAGTTTTATAGTGATAAGTCCTGTGGTTTCATTAGACAACAGATTTATTCTTTATTTACTTTTGAAAAGACTCTCTGTGGAAGATAAAATATAAGGCCCAAAAGATCCTTTTTGACCTTGAACTTTATGATCCTGTAAATAGATTTGTCACTCACTCAAAGCAGACTGGAATAATACAGTAGGGACAGACCGTGAAGAAACTGAGCTGTTAGTAATAAATGTAAATTATGTTGAAAATTGACCCACGAGAGCTACTGGGTTGAAGATGAAATTCTTGGGGAGAGAGCCAGGCAGACTGGTATTTATGCAAGATGAATTGGCTTTTGCTGAGTTGGACTGACTTCATTTAGGATTTGTTTGGGTATTTCCTCATCCAGCTGCATGGGTTGCACACTGCATTGCAGGAATAACCCAGGCACACCACATGGGCCCACACCAAATAAGCACGTTTCAAACAAGCAAATGAAAGCTTCCTAGTATACGGCTGCAGCACAAAACTGATCAATCAACCAGAAAAGGCTATATTAAAACTCACGTGCTCTGGTCAGGCAATTAAAATGTACTATCGAGGGCAACTAGCAAGAGCTAATGGCAACTAAGTCACAGGACAGTCTATACCCAAGTGCCACACAGTATTAGTGACCGTTAACGTCATCTGGGCAGGCAGCAGGTTCTATGCTGGAACTCTTCCGTGAGCTTTCTCAGAGCTTCCTCATCATCTTCCTCCTTACAAGCTAGGGAAGCCTGGGAGCGGCTTTGCTGCACACAACACGTGACGCTTCTTCCAAAGATGCTCTCTGCAGATGGCCAAAGAGACGCCTCTCCCCATCTCCTTTGTATCTCTCTGGGTTTGGTGATGGGCTTGAAAGCAAAAAACTATCTCAGAAAAGCAGAATTTCTAAATGAGGGGAAACACTCTGACACTGCTCCTGTGTGCAATAACATCAAAGGAATGTTATAAGGTAGAAAATCTATTATATCCCCATTATTTCTATGTCTGAGCAGGATGTTAGTGCGGATAGGAGCTAAATACCCAGGTGGTGTGGCGAGGGCTTCCGACTCTACCCAACAGGCTCCCTCCTAAAAATCTCAGCTCCAGCAGTCATTACCTCAGGATTTTTTTTCTCTCCCTCTCTTTTTTTTTTTTTTTTTTTTTTATTACAATTGGGCAATGGAA